>JAHWFP010015298.1:19671-37285 GCA_023313725.1 Lithobius niger | reverse complement strand
TCCCAATCACCGTGACCAAGAGACACCATGCAGACTTTGATGGGGACAAGATTCAAGTGTGCTCTGTACCGTCGTGGCCGGGCGTGGCAGAATGTGGGACGCTCCTTGACCCGCGACAAAATTTGGTGTCCATGCAGAGGCTGAAGCTCAATTTTGGCCCCGATGCCGCGGCCGCCTGCTGCTGCCTGACCGACGACAACCTGCCGGGTCTGGAGAGGGAACTGTACGAGACGTACGTCGTGAGGTGTTCGGGTGAAGCGTGTAGCCTCTTCGACGAAATTTACGACGCAACCACAGACTGGATATGGAACGAGGTGGGCTGCGGCGTGTCCGTACCCAACTTTTTGTCTATGATGAACGATTACCCGGACGAATACGTTGGTTTCAAGTCCCATCTGATAGCCGAAGACCATGGTTTCATGTGGTTCGCGGGTGACGATTCCTAGGCCGTCTTCGAAGTGGGACACTTGTATCAGATGACGAAACACCTGGGACCCCAGCGCATGACCCATTGCAAGAGCCTGTTCAAGCCGGAAAATTATGCGATCAAGGGAAATCTCATGACGGGCCTGTCGCGCGACGATTTCATGGTCCACAGCCAAGCCTCACGTGACGCACTAATTGATTCGAATTTTAATATTTCAAAAGGGGGCTACTGTGCCTACAATCTGGCATTCTGTGGTAAAGACATGGCCGTCCACTACCATGGTTCCGTTCAGCTCGTTGGAAGCAGCAAGAGCAAATGTGTCGCCACCGATTTTTGAGACGTGTTTCCCGAGGCCAAACTGACGGACGGCATCCGCGATGAAATCTGCGATCGCTTAGACGATCAGTTTTCGAACGAATTAAAAAAAAAAAACAATGTAAAAAACGAATTGTCGCCGGTGAAGTGAAAAAAAATTCATCTTGTTGCATAATATGGTACAATAAATTTTGCGTTTACCGTTTTAATTGTTTAAGTTTATTTTTCATTCAAAAAAAGGAAATGAGAAATGATAGCGAAAGATTTCGTATCGGTTCTGCCTGTCAATGTGCCGTGGATAATATCGAACAATTACGATCTTGATGGTGTAACTTTCGAGAGAGCCGAGTCGATCCTGGACCTACCTATTGATGGTGGTGGGGCTTTAATCTACTACCGACAGCATCGGCCAATAGATGGGCCGATCCTATACCAAATTTTGGCCATGTGTCGTTATTTGTGGACAGATTTCACCCGTTCAGAATTTTCGAGGTGGATCGTTGAGCCCCTGTTTTACCACGACGGGGACGACTCTCGCTTCTCGTGGCGTAAATTTCCCGCAGACCATAACGACCGCGAGTACAGGGAAATGAACAGTACCCTTGTAGAAATTCCTTACGAGCGTCTATTCTTGAATTGAAGAAAAAAAAAGCTCAAATGGAAAACGCCAACGTTTATTTGAACAGATTACAAAATTTTACCGGTGTTCCCGATGCGTCTCGTTCCATGCCCGCTCGCGAATTACCTCCCGCCGTGCCTGCCATGTCAGCACCATCTTGTCGAAATCTCGGTGGTGGTGGTGGCGAAGATGCTGGGCGCCAACCGTCGTTGGCCATGTTCGTAGACGGCGGGGACACATCACCCAATCTCGTCCCCGATGCCAGAAGTCGACGAGCAGCCCCAGATGTGATGGTACCGAACGTTGACGGAGGTGGTGACGAATGGTCGAGGTCCCGGCTCAGAGATCTTTTCGACGAACTCGATACGATCGGGAATATCTCCATGTTAGACCGGGGCCCATCTACCGACACTTTCGAATGCGTCAAGAGAATCATTCTGTACGTGCTGAATGCCAAACCGGCGTGCAAACAGATATTTGGAAACGTAAATCTGAATGGCAAATGCATGGAGGACGTTCAGAAACTGGTACACTCCATAACGACTGCCATGGAAGTCGTGGAAGTGGACGAAAGGTCGAAATATCAGCTGGATCACCTTTCCGTCTGTGGCCAAAACCGAAACTTCCAGTGGGATGTAAAAACCACCGCGAATAGTGTAACCATGACTCGTTACAAATAAAGTAAACATTCTTTTTTTCCACCCCTCTTTCTTTAAAGGTTATTTTTTAATTACGTAATATCTTTTAATCATATTTGTTGGAGTCAATCACAGAGCCATACTATCAATCCCGGATGAGTGTAATTTACCCTTTTAAAAAAAACCGATTTGCTAGTTTGGACCACAACCAGTATACACCGAGGCTGACAACTTCCGCTTCACTAACATAATCTGTCGTGATTGGCCTAACATTATCAGCCAAGAGATCACATATATATATAAATGCCAAAATATATGCCTACGACAGCCAGTCGTTTGGTATATCTGTTGTAACCACATTGCGCCGCATCGTATTCAAAATGATGGAGACGTAACAAGAAATGCGTTTTGTGGTTGTTTCTGAGAATATGATGCTGAAGAGTTATCAAATGCTGTCTGCCGTTAATATTGGATTAAATACCACGAAAATTTGCCACATCTATGCACGGAAACATCTTCATAACATCGTACGGGATTTTGTGGAAAACCAACGCGAAGACCTATCCTCCTTTCTCTTTCAACAAATTGTAGAATGTGGCGTTCCAATATGTAACAACACCTTCAAGACATTATTCAATTGGGCATAGGGAGTGAATGATAGACTGAGTTATTTAAAGTCTATATGTAATGAAACTGTTCGGAATCAAATACGAAGACCTACAATAGATTACTGCCGGGAAAAATTACAAACTTTTCCAAGTACCGAATGCATTAAAGAGTTCGCATCAGCTTTACCGGATCGCTACACGTGTGCTCCCATTCCCTGGGTTCAGGACTCGTTCTGTTTGTGTACCATTAACCTCGATAGAACGTACGTCCTTTACGAAGGTGAAACCAGTGAGTGCTCCAAAACTAAGAAGGGTACGGTATACGACCTCCACGCCTGTGGAGGAAACGATAATTTTAATTTCAAATATTTCCGTGGGATATTTGATAACAATGAGGGTGTGCTATGCATATTTGTTGATGGTGACGATTCCATGTATGTTATGAAATGGAATCCAATCACCAATTACATTTCTTGGATACAAAACATTGTCGATAGAGCTGTTTGTGGAGAGGTTGTCTACAGTTACCATGATAATGTTCTCATGATAATGTACCGTTACACTGATAGAAAAACCGGCAAATACATGGAAAATCTAGTTACGTGCAAGTTACCAGTATTCACGCATCTCCCCCGGGAGGCCGGAGAGTCCTACCATTACAATACCACAAACCCTGGGCGTGTTTTGACGAGGCGTTTGGTACGTCTAAGTGTCTATTCATCATGAAAACATATCCTCACTATGTGTTGCACAAAGTCGTCGTGGGAACCGAGTTGGGACAATTCAACGTAGATATTTATGAGTATTGCGAAGCATGAGGGTTTTTACTAAAAGAACAAAAGATTATTCTCAATCGCCCACACTATCCCGTGCGAGAACCAAAGCGCACATTTATTTACAATGATGCTTACAACGTCTACTTTATCAGGTCAAAAAATGCGATACCACACGACAGGGACGTTTTGTCGCTTAGTACCATATGGGCGTACAATATCGACGAAGGAATGTGGACGAAACGAGAACCGGATTGGTTTGAACTCACTTATCGTCCGTATGAACTTTCCAGGGTTATGTATAACCCATATACTATTGTCAACGATTATATCATAACCCAGATCAATAACATGATGTACAAGTATTATTGTCACTCACATGTATTAAGTGGCATGTTCAATTGTATAGGGAACAAACCTGTTATGGCACTAGTAAATGGACCATCAATGGTGTGATTGGTATACAAATGTTTCACGAAAAGATAAATAAAAACTTTGAAGTATTTCCTATTGTGTCCGTCATTATGGATTTATTTCCACTCAACTCTAGAGGGGAAGGAACATACGAGTGTAGTGTTTAATTTATTGCTCGCTTCAATAAATAGTTACCACTGATTTCCGTAGGTTTTCATTATCTATTGCCTTCATCATCGTTCAGGGGTCAGTTTAATAAAGACGAACATCTCAATATTTTCGAATTTTATACTGTAACATTTTCACACGACGTTAACGCATCACCAGATAGTCAAAAGCACGACAATCGGTCCAACAATCCCGATCTAATTCATGCCTTATATCATCAATGCCGATCATATTTCAACCTATAATATTTTAGCCTCCAATGTTCCATCCTAACGTACACTCTCTAGCAACTTCGCTGCAAACGTATTCCAAATCTGTCTTTTTAGTACATTATTTTATCAAATTTGATACGTTCTCATTTTGTAAGTTTAACGCATCTAGTACTTTGTGCTGTGGGTGAAGATATCCATTTAAAAAAATGGGAGAAATGGGACTCAAGTGTGTTAACACTCATCCTGCAACCAGATGCCTTTTACCAACTAAAAGGCCAGCCTGAGAGCCAACTGTGTCATATAAACTCTACCCCTTACTCGGAAATGTAAGCTATCAACTCTCCAAAATTTGCTACATATTCGCGGCTTGGTATGTTGATGCATATAGTTGAGTATTTAAGGAACATGTAATAAACGGCTAATTTAAGAAGTATTTGTATCTTCTTTTTTATTTTGTTTACAAAAAACCAATATTCGCGTCATTAAGCATTGTTTTCAATAGGCCTAGAAATCGTAATTATTCATCGATAGCAAATAATAACAGTTCTTTAATTGACAAGCATTCTATAGCCGTTGTTTTTTCAACAGACGATCCCCGAACTTCATCTTCTAGAATAGTAGCAGTGGGGTCGCTTGTTGAGTAGCTTTCGTCCATCAATTCCAGGTTCTCCGGAATCATTGGCGTGTTAATCGCAACACGGTCGATCTCCGTGATATTTTCTTCCGTCATCACCCAATCTTCGTTTTCTATAAGCGCCGCAATTTCCGGGTAGATCACACCGGCATTTTCTAGATCAGCGCCATACACTGTCGGTATAGTAAAATCTTGCTCATAGTCGATCATCGTGGCGATCATCGAACCACAAACTTCAGCCTCTGGGTAAGTGGCGGTACTGTGGTCCATCGTCAATCCACGAATTTCATCTTCCGAACGAATTGTAACAGTAAGTTCCATTTCATCGTGACAAGCAACGTCATCCATTGGGGGTGTATCCTGCGCATGGGGCATGGTATTTTCCACAACCATACCTAAATCGTCATCTTCCAGCAGCGAAGCAGCTTCTGGGTTGATCACCGTGAGGTTTTCTGCGGACAATATCGTATCGTCCGGACTGTCTGTACCATATGGTACAGTTAAATCATGCGCACAGTCGATGATCTTCGATTCCCGAAGATCATCCCCTGGGCTGGTGGTGGCGACGTTGTCGTCTGGACTATCTATTGTAATAGTCGCAACAACCTGCACACGGTCGATCACCGTAGCATTTTCGGCCGTTGATTCCCGGTTCTTCGCAACCTCAGGGTCAACCACCGATCCACAAGCTTTCTTGATTTCTTCCGCTGTCGATTTGTCCTGCGCGTTAACTGCCATTGGCCATCCGTACGAAGTCATTACATCTTGCAGATAGATGCTGACGGGCGAACTGTCATGGAACGTGTTGACATTGCGTCGTTCAGGAACTGGTAAAAACGTAAACTTGACATTTGATCGGTTCACCGCACCCTTGATCCAACTCAGAGTCACCCTGCTGGTACAATAAACCATCACAGTTTCAAATTCGGAAGCATATTTTCGAAGTTTTTGTGCGACGTGCTTCCTCAAGCTTTCCTGGTCTAGCTGGCATCGGCTACGGAGAGAGCTATCCGCCCACAAACTTGATCTCTACTATAGTTATCATTCCACATGCCCTCAATGTTCAGCCGACCAGATTCATCTATGCGTCCCAAGGCAACTTCGCAAAAAAAGTATTCCAAATCTTCCCTCTGGTATAATATTTTACCGAACTTATCGGGACATACGTTACACCTCTGGGCGAAATTGGCGGCCAACGCGATGCTAGCAGCAGACATTGCGGATAACGTCGAAATATTTAAAAAGAAAGTAATGATTATCCATCGCGTAGCTTCCTTTATATATGCTTGGGAAAAATAAATGATTATACCGTTCGGAGGTCCATTATCACGCAATCACTCGCCAACGTGTATCACCTTCGAAACGTGCACAATGTGCGGACTTTGCGGCATCGATTCGACGTCCACGCACGACACCATGAATCCTACTTGTTCCTGGACTGTACACAGAACGACCCGGAGCGAGACGGACTTCTATTGCGAAATCTGCACGGAAACGACGCGAGCGATCGTCGCCTTCGTCTGCGGGCACGCCCTGTGTATTCCGTGCGGCGTGTCGCTAGAACCATTTCGATGTCCGCTGTGTCGTGATATCACGAAGAGTTACTTTGTCGATCCAGTGGGTGTAGAGGGTGGAGAGGGGGACACGTACGTTTGCAGCAACGTGGCCCAAAACAATCTATACACGGGCTTGGACGATCAGTGTGTCGTTTGCGAATCCAAGGCGATCAAGCTGTACATTTCGAAACGACAAGGCGGAGGATCGCTTGCACCCTGCTCAGAAAATAACTGGTATCGACCACCGTTGGTGGCAGCTCGTGCACGCTTTACGTCACACTCCTCGGACGGAAGTTGGATAGTCAGACAAAAATAGCCTCGCAATATAATTATCGTTTGACTACATTATTTAAAAAAAAAACTTTAAAAAATAATGGCCGGCCAAATCACATTCATCCGAGACAAGAAAGAAGTCGTCGTACGATTTTTTCCGCAAGTCGTCGGGATCGTGGTCGTACTCTCGCTGAACGCGTTCCAAGTCTGGCTCGAGTTTACTAAGCTCAGTCTACCAGACAATGCGCGGCCGGGTGCCACTCTAACTTATGGTGGAAAAAGGGTCAGGGCGAGCAACGGCGTTCGACTCGGTGGTGAAGTGGACGAGTGTCAAGAGATGGTTGTCGGCGGTGTCCACGTGTCGACGATACCGTCAGTCGCCGGCAGAATCTTCGTTGTCGACAAAAATAAAGGTTACTTTTCGACCACCGCAAAAGTTAAAGGCGGAGTTCTAGAGTGTAACAGCATGACCGTGACCAATCGTATGCGCCTGGTGGTAAGGACGCTCTGACGAGCGACGGAGCGTCCGTCAGATTCGAACTCGATTCCACCGTCGGTGGCCTCCAATACCTGGCCGCGTCCAAGGACAGTGAAGGACGACTGGTAGTATCTGGAAAGAAGAACTACGAAGCACCGCTGCATTTTTTCTTGACGGGATGGGCCTAGTGTATGCGCGAAGTAACCAACTCAAAACCATCACTCTCGACGTGGATTCTCTACAACGAACGCGGCGACCGGTTCCATTGTGGATAAACGAATCGGGACAAATTGCACCCTTCCCGACGCCACAACTCACCTCTTCCCACTTTATGGAGTGCTTCGACCCACAGAGTTTACGATGGAGGCCAGTCCCGGCGCTGTACGAGGCGTCGCTGAGTCCGGGACGAGAGGGTGATCTCTTGACCAAGCAAAAAAGTGGCATCGTAGCTTGGACAAAGCCGCCGGGTCCCACATTGCATCCGTCCATAGATGAGGGTTCAGTGATTGTGATTGGTGACTGAGTGGCAAGCCAGCGGGGAGCTCCACCTCCTCGCAAGGGACGAGGCGGGAAACTTCATGTTCGTCCGCCACGTGTCAACGGGCGATACGGCCCCGACGTTCGTGTGGAAAAACGCAGCGTACGGATACGCGCCCGACGATAAAAAATTTTACCTACCGAGGGGTATCTTACCATGGAAGAAGACGGTGACTCTCCGACACTGACTAATCCGACCTACCCCCCGTTTATCAACAACAGATGGGACCTGGGTAACCGCAGACTGAAACGACTGTGCAGGGCCACCTCAGCAACTGACCTGCCATGCCGAGCCGACCTCGAATCGCTAGTCGAACTGGTTAATGGGCGCTACGACTGTAGAAACGCCCGCGTGGCCAACTCGTCACCCTCTTGCGTATCGCTAGACGCCCTGACGAATCTGATCGGCCTGGAACTGGATGGAAAAACTACTCCAGCAAGGCGCATCGTCGACCTGGCCGATCCGACAGACAACACGGACGCGGCCAACAAGCGTTACATCGACAACCTCAAACTCGGTGGCGGAGAGATCGTAGTGTTTCACTCTCGCGGGGGTAGTTTTGAACTCCTAGACGTCGGCAGCCCCGCTCGCTACACCCACGTTCTGAAAACCGCGCTCGTAAAAATTTCATTGTTTTCGACGACCACCGAACAGTTTTCTGTGGAGGTTTCACTCAACGGAAAGGAATCCGTCCAACTAGACTGGATGGTGGGCGAATCGGTCAAACTTCTCTCCAAGTGCGGCTACCTCTTAACGGTCGAAGCAGGTCCCAAAACGACCCCGCTACCACTAGGACACCACTTCGTCAACCTATTCTTCCGTTAGGGTAGGCAGATCGAGATGATGTGTTCGTTGGCCACGACATTCAGCATTCGGTACACGTCCGTCTCGTGAAGGGTCAAAAATTGCTTCAGGTGATCCTGAGATATGGGCGTGTACCTGTCCGTCCTCTGCGTGACGGTCTTCACGTAGTCGGTGAAATTTCCGAGCAAGCTCTCGAAACAGCTCATCTCTTCCCTGCGCTGTCGCCCGTTACCCTTGGGAGTATGGCACCTGGTCACCACTATTCTGGCTCGCTCCAAGAGGGCGGCCAAAAACACGATGTAAAACGGTCAGGTGTCTGCGCCGGCGTCCTCCCGCAAAAACAGCTTGTAGATGTCATCGATCCTAGCGGCATCTCCCATCCTGGGATCCCTGGCCAAGAGACCGCATAAGTCTCCCCAGTCGTTACCCTTCACGAAATGGTAACACTTGTACAGGTCGTTTTGTCGATTTCTCAGTGCCGAGCCGGTCACGCTGTAGGGCGCACCGAGGCGTAGCTGTCGCGCTTCGATACAGAGCGCTATCTTGCGAACGCACTCCATGGGAAACTCTAGTGATTTGCCCAAATCCTTGGAAAGCCCGAGATCGTGCATCAAGTTCACCATCACGCTCATTGTAAACATGGACTGAACGATGCCCATGTCCGCGCGCAGTCCGACCACGTCATTGAGGAAAAACAGGAGCTCCAGCATCTTTCACGGCCTGATCTCCGTCTCCAGGAAGCGGTTTTCGTTGTCTGCCAGGCTCGAGACGAAGTCGTCGATGTTTTCGTCCACCGTTCGAATCTCTTCCTGATAGACTTCAGAATACTTACCGAAGCTATCGGCCACACTGTTCCTCAAGTCGCCGTTCGGAAATTTCATCTTTTCGGACCGCATCAGCCTGTCCAGCGTGCCGATAAACTTGTCGGTCATCTCAGGCTCGTCCGTGGGGCGGCTGGCCAGAATCTCTTGCATGTCGATGCGCTCGAACGGAGGCTTGAGCGCAGAGAGGCGAGTAAAACAGCTCATGGGGCGACGATACACCATTCCCAAAAACCACGCGACGTACACCACCACCCTACCGTACGGAATGTGGACCCCTTCGGGTTCGATGGCGAGACTCTCCCGAAAGTGGGTAGAGTCCAGATAACCGAATGCGTCCACCGAGGGGTAGTCGAACACCGCAGCCACGGCCGCGTTAGCCGTACCTCGTCGGAAAGGCTCGTCGACAGGGTCTTAAGTGATTCGCCCTCGACATCCTCCGAATGCCGAAATATCAACGCGTCCCCGTCGCGTTGCTTCACCCGATCCATCGTCACACCCAAAACGGATTCGACCAATTCTTTCAGCAAACTCATCTTTTCAATCCTTTTTTTCCTTTTTTTCTCTCTCTCGGTACCCCTCTACGATTTTTTTTTCTTGACAGATTTCGCCAAGTAAAGATCGCCATTTCGAAATCCCAACTCTTCTCCGTCCCGCACTTTGAACCACAGTCGATTTCCCACGCTCAAGTATCCCCGGTGGTACAGTCCCCTCTTGGACACACCTATCAAAACCAGCGAACGGGTGCAGTAGGAAAATTTCAGGGTCGCATCGTCCATACGAATCAAGCGGTCCTCCACCGCTTCCACGTTGGTAACCCGCACGTCAGCCAGGCATCGCAGACCCCTGGCTCTGGCCCTTGCCCGAACCAACACAATCTCCCTCAGCAGCACGTGATTCCGCAAGCAAAGAATCGCCAGCTGGTCCGCCATTCGCACCTTGGCCACCTTCCAGGAGCTCCACTTCAGGAGTCGAACCGTGGGGCGGTCACGTCTCGAGCGTCACTTTGTGCCAAACATTGCAGTCAAAATTTTGCGCGAACTTCAAGCCAACCTCGTCGCCCGCGCGCAGTTCGTGGTTGAAGTCGGTTATGTGTCGTTGAAGATTACCGGGTTTTTATTCATCGTCGGTTTCAGGTGACGTTCGTTGACGTGCAGTTCTACCTGACAGACCTGCGTGCTGCCGCTGACTAAACTAACGTTCGGTATCTTGCAGTCAGAGGGTACTATCCAATGTCTCTTTCCGAGCGGGTCCACCAACGGGAAGAACCAGTCGTCCGTGTCTCCCTCCTCGTGATAAAATACCAGCCGGTAACGCGAAAACCTGGTCTCTGCATACAAAACGTTGGACGCGTCCGAGGCGTCTATAGGCTCATTCACGTTGGTAATCTTTCGCTTGCCGGCCCCGAAATTGTTGCTTCCAGCGAGCAGCCTGAGTCCACGCGCGTACAGTTCTCTGGCGTATACGAGGGGGACTCCGTCCGTTCCTCTCACGGTTCTAGCCACATTGCCGAACCTCGCATTTTTGGCGTCACCCTCCCAGCAGTAGTTTCGTTCGACGTACCCGAGGGACACCGCGTCAGAGTCTTCCGTCGGATCTGCAATGTTCGCAAAACGTCGACCCCTGGCGTCTACTACGCCGCGGCGACGGGCAATCGGTTCGACTCGCTTCCATGTCGCCGATCGACTGACGTCGTCGGAGAAGGCCAAATCTTCGTCCAACGAGGTAAAGTGATGCGGCAAGCGCCACTTCACGCCGAGTTTACCATCTAGAAACGAGCAGTTGGGAGTCTTCGGACCCGGCGTCAAGAGCACGTTTGTCGGCACGATCTCCAGACTGGCACTCAAATACAGACTCTCTTCCAGTCTCCCTTCCACGATGGGTGACGGTTCCAGGTACCGCGGGCCTGCGACGATCAAATGATCGCCGGCGACGACACTCGAGGGGTCTTCAACAGGGTCTCGACCCAGTTTTCTAAGCGCTGGGTTCCCGTCAGATCCACAAACGAAGGCTTCGCCCAGTTTTCCCTTTCCGAATCTCAGCAACGGTAGAGGCTCGGGTTCCCACCGATGTCTCCCTTCGGCAGCAACTTCAAGAACCCGTTTTCCGGGCCCACGACCGGTCCGACCCCGGTTTCGTCGAATATCAACAAACCGCCGCGATCGTCTTTACCCCCGAATGTTAGGGGAGTAGCCTTCAACCGATTCCCGTCGAAGACGTGGGCGGTGTTTGGTGGAAGGTTCGTGCTGTTGATGTACACCAAGTTGAGCTCCCAAGAAATTTCTCCATCCTCGTACACAACCAAAGCACCACCAAACGGAGCATTTTCTTCCGGCAACTCAATCTGCACGTTGGAAGTAACCACTCCACTTTACTCGTCGTGGACAATTAGAACGTCGCACGCCACGTCACCATTCTCGCCGAACGACGACCCTCCCTTTTCGTATCTGGCCAACTTGTCGCCACCCATGACCAGGACCCCGCCCGCTTCGAAAGTGTCTTCTTATCCCGAGGCGAAAAACACGTCGCCGACTTTCAGTCCCTCGCACACCAACGTCTTGCCGTCTCCAACGATCCACGCGGATTCGGACACGGTAGCCCTGTTGCCGGCACCGACCGATAGAATGCCGTAACGGGAGTCACCGACTTTTAATTTAGTCAATTCCAAGTACACCGAAAGTGCCAGCGTGATAACTACCACGATCGCAAGTACGATCGACGGAGTACCGCGGATGACCTGGTTCTTTTGGTAGAGCACGTGTTTGTACGACGGTCTATTCATACTTTTTTTTTAAAAAAAGGAAAAAAGCACAGTGTAACTTATGTATAACGTAGAGAAAAAATCCGGCAGCGTCGTCCCGTATTTCTTCGTTTCACTCATCGTGGTCGCAATGATAGCCTTCAATTTATTTCTACACTTTTCCAAGCTACAACTCGCCGTTGCCGACGGTGATCTAGACACCATATTGATGTACGACAAGTGGAACGGAACGGCAACTCCCTCTCGCACGATCGCCCACAAAGACGGTAAGCTAGAGTGAAGCGAACTAAAAGTGGGGGACGTACACTAAGCTTTCAATGACGGCATCGGCGATCCGCTAATGTTGGACGAAGAGAAGACCACGGCAGCACCCAACTCGAACGATTAACGTGTCGCGAGACGGAGCGATAAAGTGCAAGAGCGTAACAGTTCGTAAGTCGTTGCGAGGAGGGAAAAACGTAGTGTTTACATTCGGCAAGACTTTCGCTACCTCAAATCATAGGGGTTTTGTCGGAACCGCCGAAATCGGGGGAGGTCTTTTCCCGCTCGCCGGAACCAAAGAAGGGAAAAGTCTACTCTTGTCCAATCGCTCTGGAACGGCGAGTATTTCAGAAATCCAACTGAACGTTACCGGCGATGCACGTTCTGCGCTCCTGTTTCTAGACGGGGACGCGAGATAAACACGGCCGACGGCGACTCTTTTCCTGTCCGCTTCGGGAAAATGGAAAACAGCCGTCTTTTACGATACGGACGACTACGAAGCCGCGGAGGAGGGGCAAATCGTGAAACTGACTGGAGAGGATACTGTGGGTTTCGTAAAACCTCCACCAAAGATCGAAGTGGTAACGACGGGTGGAAAACAGCCGGAGGTGAGGTTACACCTGGCTACGTTCGATGGCGTCAAGGGCATGATCAAGAAAATGCCCGTTCTCCCGCCGGCCGAAGAACAAGTGTCGTATTTCGTCAGGATAGACGTGAATGGACAATTCGTAAAGAAACGGGTCGTCCCGTGTCTGCCGACGTATCTGGACTCCGATACCACCGTGCTCTTTGACGAAGACGAGAGACAGATTCGTTTCGTGCCTCGGCCGACTGTATTTCCAGGGTTTCTGAGCAGCGCGATGGCCTGGTTGGGCGGCTGCCTCACGCTAGGAGACGACGACACGTACGACTTAGAAGACTGTAGAGTAGAAAACTCGTCCGCGGCCGAGGGACCCGCCGATGCCGTGACGCTCGGCGAAGCGACCAGACGTTGCTCGAGGATCAGCACCACCAAGGCGGACGGGCCCTTCGTAGAATCGCGACCAGTCCTGTCGAACGTGGCCGATCCCGAGGACGACCGAGACCTGGTGACCGAGTCTTACGCTAGAAACCACTTTTGGGGTATGCAATCAAAGGGATCGTCAACCTACTCGGCCGACGGAAAGCGAGTGGTAAACGTCGGCGAGGGAAACGACCCCGGTGACCTGCTCGTCAAGAGGGTCGCAGATGCCTCCAAAATGATAGTGAGTCAAACGGTACACTTTGTCCTCGAAGAGGGTGCCACGAAATTTACGGTTAGCGCACCCTACGATAAGGTGAACCGAGACGAGTACCTAATCACTCACGACTGCACTCTCAACCACTTGTCAGTACAGGGCGAGAGAAATCGAGCCGTGTATATCCGAGGAGGAGCGCATCGAATTGAGTGTACCACCTATTATACACCCGCCGACGTCTACCCGAGGAAGAAATTGCTCGCGGGTGACAAACTATCACTCTTTTTGGATACGATCGGTTCCTGGATCGTTGTCATTACCTACCTACATTACGAAACCGTAGCGTAAAATAAAAACCATAATTCACCGAACCAAACTACTATGCACACCATATACATTATAAAAAATAAATAAAAACTATATACTCGGTGGCCGACGGCACCAAGTTCACGTTCGTCGATCCCCAAACCGTCCCTTCGAGGAAGACCGTCGAGGCCATGACGTCCCGGGAGGCTGTGTTGGGTACAAAGACCAGTGCGGTCATCGAAGAACTGTCGACGTCGTTACCCGAAGGATCGTCGTCGTGTACGGTCGTGGCAGAACTCGCCGCCATGCGCCGTGACATGCAAGGGGTCAACGGTAAAACGACCGTGTCTTTCGAGGTGGTCGTTCTCCATTTTTTTTCTCTCGATTCAACGGGTAACGATGTCAACTTGCAAGGAAGAGTGTGTTTCATGCCGTCGGCCATCTCGAAAGTTCCGTGAACCACAGTGTTTACGTCTCCGGGGCCACGATGTTGGTCCCTCCCGCTAGCTTCTATCCTATATTTTTTTGACGGGTCCAATTCACGGTCCACACTATGGAGACGTATGGGGTGAAAGGAAATACCTGGTCCAGAGGCATCTGGTAGTAACTCGGAGACCTGCCTGCGACACTATCGTCGTCTCGATTAACAGCGACCACCTCGAAAAACACGGTCGACGATGTCGACAGTTCTTCGATGACTGCACTGGTCTATGTACCCAACACAGCCTCCCGGGACGTCTTGGCATCGACGGTCTTCCTCGAAGGAACGGTTTGGGGATCGACGAACGTGAACTTGGTGCCGTCGGCGGACACGCCCAAATAGGAATTGTCGACCCTATTGGGCTCGACTTCGATCGGCAGACACCCGATCGTCAGTTGTTTCGGGACAAAAGCTCCATTTCCGTCGTACATCAGCACCATGTTCTCCTTAAGTGCTTTCCCGGAAACTGGCTTGAAGTAAATCGTTCTACCGTCGCCAAACCGTATCCCCCCATCGGGGATTTTCAAGACGTTCCCCTGTTCCACGTACAAGCTCGACCGCTTCAAAATGACCCCGCCGTCGGGTGTTTTTCCGAGAACGGTCACGTAATCCTGATCCACGATCCCTTCGTCGGGTTTGTGTACCGTCACTTTGGGTAGTTCCTTCAGGATCAGCCCACCGTTGCCATCGTATGCCAGCGAATGGCCGACTTTACCTGCCAGAGAATCGGGCAACTTCAACTTCAGGGGAAGGGCCGTGAGCGCATCTTCCGTTTCGTCAAAAACCAATTGTCGAATTGTCGTCCCGCGAAGGTGGCTGTAGCTCTTGGGACAGACTCTGGCGGGGTCTCGAATTTGACCTTACCTTCCCTGTACGTCAGCACGTCACCGGGACTGCGGACCGTACCCAGATCAAACTGGACGCCCGTTGACCGGACAGTCCTAGGCTCGTCCGCAAAAACCATCAGACTACCGGGTATGATGGCGATGTTCATACCGTCAGCCAACCTCATATAGTCCTCTTGTTTGAATGGGGACGGAGTTATCGTATTGTCGGGAGTGACCACCAGAAATCGACCCTGGTTGGCGGGCTTCAGCAAATTTGGTAGATCCAAAACTATAGCCTCCCCGGGATCGAGCCTGACCGTTTTGTTCGTTTCTCCGTAAGTCACTATCGTCCCCGGCTTGACTGCTGCCGTCATCGCTGTCTCGGAATACACCAGTTGGTCCACCACACCACCCAGCAAACTAATCTTTCCATTCTTCAAAATCAAGAGGTCTTCCCCATCGGCCGCACCAACGTCGAGTTCCACGCCAGAAGGTTTCACGCCTGTGCGAGAATCAAACATCGCAATTTGTCCCCTGACGTCTTCGTTGGCGTTGTCGGTAGTAACCACCTGCAAATTCTTGGGTTTTACCGTTTTGTTGGCAGGGTCGTAAAACAAGATTCCTTCAACGTCGTTTACCAGGTCGAAATCGACGCCATCCACCACCAGCTTCTCGCAGTGTAACTCTCCCTCGTCCGTCACAGTAACGTTCGACACGACGCGAGTTCCACCCGCAGCGTTCTTGACAAGCACTGATCCGTCGGCCGCGCCGTCGATTCCCCAAAAGTTGATGTCGTGTGTTCCCACCTTGAGGCGCTTGCACTTCAAGTTACCATCCCCAGCACATAGCTTTGCCACGGCCTCGGGTTGCAATTCCGGCAAGCTAGTAAACGCAACTTGGTATATCAACAGAAAAACATTGAACAAGGCAGCACTCACGTACAGAAACGTCTTTCCTGTATTAGTCATTTACTTCTCCTCGCCTTTTATTTTACAGAGGGTGGAAATGTAATACATTTTTTTTAAATCAATGACTCTAAATGTTACAAATCTAGAAGAGGATCCAGATTACTATTATGTGGGAAAGACAACAGATAGCATAAGAGTGGGACAAATCTCTATTGTTTTTCGCTATTCCCAGCAGGCACTTCAACGGTAAAATCAATTTAGATAGTCAGCAAATTTACTCCGGGGCATTCGTAGGAAAGGATGTACGTTCCATATGGGTGTTTTACGATACGGAATATGATCGTTTCTCCTTATCACTGTCGGAAGCAAGACCTGAAACTGTAGAGGAAGAGAAAACTGTAATGAGAGAAGGTAATAAACCCAGAGAAGAAACTGTAATTGATGAGGCAAATAAACTCGTAGGACACACTGCAATTGATGAAGAGACTAAACCCAGAGAAGACGTTGCCATTGGTGGAATCGAATAAACTCTAGAGAGAAACAACCATTTGGATTTGTAGTTGAATGAATAAATTTTATTTGACATTACGGTTGTTTATCTATGGCTCATCGAGAAAAAAACGTTAACTACCACATGGAAACTACCACAAGTTCTTTTGAAACATGTTTCTGTATTGATGTAATGAATCAACAACTTCTCTATAATGAATCATTAAATAATATTATTGTTTTATAAGTTGTCTTCATCTAGTTAATCTATATTGTGTGCTACGCAATAGCCTCCTTACCTCAGTGGAAGAGCGTTAGTCTCGTAAACTAAGGTCGTGAGTTCGATCCTCGCAAGAGGCTTTTCTTAACTTAAAAAAAATGTAAAAAACACGTACATTGAAAAATTTGAAAAGTGGTTGAAAAAGTTTAAAAAGTGTTTCTTCGTAGAAATATGTATTAGGCCGCCCGCACACTGAACGACGACCAGGTCGCTGCAGTCAATGATAATGCTGTTAACCACATACTGCAGCAATCTGGCTGCGGTGCCAAGTCACTCAGTGCACGGGCAGCCTTACAGTACGATCATCAAAGCAAAAAAATGAAAAACAAATATTGAGAAAAAAGATACAAAATATGGTTCCACCGAGATTTGAACTCGGATCAATATATTCAAAGCCTATCGTGCTAACCATTACACCATGGAACCAACAAGTATTACAGCAAAGCTATAAAACTTATATTCCTACTGTATGTAATTGGAATCATTAATTATATGGCCAACAACATGATAAAGAATTACAATTTTTGAATAAAAGAATAAAAAAATAGATTCCAGAATTGAACTTTTATTAATGGATTCAGAATCTAGTGTTACCATTACACCACAACCTCACGTCAAAACTATAGAAGTTCTTTACACGACTTCATATTGTCGCCATTCTCCCACGACTGATCTTTTTTGTGCTGAAAAAGAAAAATATAACTAAACATCTAAAATTCAGCGAATTGTGAATGTTTTGCCTCACAAAGTCGACCTGGTCCCTAAAATAAGATCCCGAAAAGAGTAAAAAAAAAATGGGCCCAGCC
>JAHWFP010015298.1:0-14671 GCA_023313725.1 Lithobius niger | reverse complement strand
CCCCCCCCCATAAGAAAATTACCTCTCCCTCTGATAAGTTGTGCGACCCAATACTGTATTATGAAGTACTGAAATACCAGGTATGATATAGCACATATCCTGAGTTTGGAATGGAAACGGTGAATCATTACGAGGTATTTAAGAACTGTTTACCCCAAACCTGGGGGGAAGCTGTAACTAAAGACTGGTGCATTTCCGGACCCATGTTTATAGGACTTTTTCTTCTTATCTTTGATCACACAGCGGACCCTCAAAATATTTGACACCAATTTCTGAACACCCTGTATACTACAAACATTTTTCGTATATTACAAGGCTTTATCCGCAAGCATTTTCTATTTTTTTTTAAATGTTATTCATTTAATGATGGTTTTTGCTTTTTTATGTAGACTCTGTTTGATGCTGGCCATGTTAAGTTCAATCTCCCTCGGTAAAGAGTGCTTTGTTGGTCTCATCCCTAGCGGCCCGTACTTCCCGGCAATATATTTTTTCATCGATTTAATCATCGTCGAAGTCACACTTTCAGCGACGTTGGTGTTAAGTCTGACATCACATACACAAAACAATTATTCTGCCAAGGGGTTAATATCCCGTTCAGAAAACGGTCGCCTTTTATTTCTGGTAGAGAGCGGAATCGAAACAACGCGATGGTGCATGTCGGAGCTCAACTTGGGCATAGCGCTCTCCGCCAGTACAACGTCCCTTTCACACTTCACTGTCGCGCTTCCAGAGAAGAGGACACCCCGCCTGTCACCGTTCTCAACAAGTCGCAATTAATTCGCGTATTTACATTCACGTCGTCCACGAACATCAAGCTTCGTCCCGAAGCTGCCGAAATCACGCGGTCGGAACAAAAGACACCATTCGCCATCATACCAATCAGCAACGTAACCGACATTTCCCCAAACAACGTGTCGAGGATTCGCAACAACGTGGTGTTACCCGAATTCGGCGGACCGTATACAACATATATCATCTTTTGGTGGTGCCCCGCCTCAGCCGCTGACACGACGTTAAAAAAAAAGCATATCAACCTCCCGTCACCGTAAAAGATATTGGCCAAATATTGGGACAACCCACTGTATGGTTCGCTCCCGGCGAGCGCGGGATATTCGGCGATTTTTGAACGGAGATCCAAGTTCCAAGACAGTAGGGGCCTTGTTATATCGACTCCACACTTACAGTCACGCAAGTCGCCATTTGCAAAGACAAACAAGTTTTTAGGTAAACGGACCATTTTAGCCGAAGCCCAGAAGTCGGAACTATACCTCATCAACATGTCCTCTGTCATGGGCGGGTCAAATTTTTTCTTTTCTTCTTCGTATATCCCCAAAAGAATTCTAAGGACAATGTGCGTCCACTCTCGAACCGGTTGCCACATCACACCGTTGAAAAACATGGAACCGTCTTCATTCAGCGGGAGAAGAAATGCCGCGGCTCGCCGTACCAGGTGATAAATCTCACAATTTTCTGCCCGCAGCACCCGTTTGCATATGTCGTGGATTTCATTGTCAGAATCCATGTAGTCAAATTCACACCAGTTGCCGAGTGACCCGTGAATAATGTCGATGGCAAGAACTCCAAGAGAGTGCCGTGATCGGGGAATGTCTAAGACCATCATCTCGAACACGTCCATCATGCCAAACTCGGTGGCAAGTTTTTTCGCCAAGTCATCCCATAGTGGAGAGATGCCAGAAACGCAATGTAGTAACTTGTATCTATTTTCTTCCGTCCCAATATACGTATTCAAGCCACGCAAGGTTGGGTGTAAGACATCGGCCTTGACCAAACGATCGAACAGTTCGGGTACTGCCATTTTTATTATCATATACCAGATCCAAAGAACGGAGTGACACAAGTGCAGTTGGCCATCTCTTTTTATACGTGCCGTTTCTAATCACGTTATCAGCGAGTAGAGTCTCTGGGTCAAAGATTCTACTTTGTTGGTCATCTGCCAGCACCTTTTTTTGTCGTTAGTCGGAAAAAAATAAAAAAAGCAGGTTAGCTTGTAGATAACGGTTAGCTATTTAACTGGATCTGCCTACGAAAATACAAACCAGTATCCAACCATGGCAGTCAGGTTACTCGTGAACCGGTTGTGCAAAGAAGTCGGTCTGAGTGTCGACAATGTGACTGATTATTAGGGACGCCGTGCGGAAAATGGATACAAACTGATGTACTGCGTCTTGGCGTCGAACCACTTGCACGGTTTGGCCGCGAAGTTAGCCACGGAGCTTGGCATGAACTACATTTACGAAAACCTCGTTCATCGTGTCACCCTTTCACCCTTCAGCCTGAGTGCTCTAATAGTT
This sequence comes from Lithobius niger, assembly GCA_023313725.1. NCBI lineage: Eukaryota > Metazoa > Arthropoda > Chilopoda > Lithobiomorpha > Lithobiidae > Lithobius > Lithobius niger. The sequence continues at coordinate 12,359 of JAHWFP010015298.1, read as the reverse complement.
GACATTCCTTACGAGCCATTTTTCAAAGACTTGTTCGATCATCAAATGATCTCGGAACTTGCCAAGAGTCTGTTACAAGATGTTAACCAGGCAGCGTGGGTTACCATATTCGTACAACCAACTGACGTCGGCGACAAGATTTTCGACGGGACAAGATGGCAAACCGACAAAGAACTCAATCGTCTCGCTCTCAAGGAAATCATAGGAAACTTGCGCAAACAAGGGCAATTATCCAACCGTTACTACGACCGAACTCGCGCAGCGCTGCGCGACGTATTGGGCGGCGATGGAAATGGTGGACTTGCCGCAAAACCTTTTCCTCTTGGCCGATGGTGAAGCCTACGACTTTAGGTGTGGCACAATGTTAAGCTGCCCGCTGTTGTTCTGGAACGTGGACCGGCGTTAAAGGATTTACGGTCCTCTACACATCGGCGGTGACAAACCACGAACTAGTTCACCGGCGGTACAAGTAGATTCGTACTCAGATCTGTAGATATATCTGAGGAGCACATTCGAAGGTAACGAGGACCTGGTAGAGTTTTTCGTGAACATTGTGGCTTCGGCTGTTGCGGGAAACCACCAAAGAACGATCTACTTTCTGTTTGGTGCTTCGGAAATGGTGAAGACTACCATGCTGAGAGTGATAGAAGCGCTGATCGGCGGTATGGCAGTCGCATTGCCGATCAGCGATTTGACCAAGTCGGACGGCTCTCCTCATCGCGTGCTTAACGCCACATCGAAAGCTCGCCTGATGCTCGTAGACGTCGTGGACGTGAATGCCGGTCTCAGTTATCCGCTCTTGAAGACGGTGATGGGTGGTGGAATTTGCAAAGACGAAAAGCGCTAAACCGACGCGGTGCTGGCGGGTAATAACATTCCGCCATTCCCCGACAGTGTAATCCATCGCGTGTGCTCAATTCCGCTCGAAAAGAGTTTTACTCGAGGAATAGATGCGGTCCGATTTACCGGGAGGAAGATTTGCATCATAGCCAAACAACTGCTGCGTCTGTCCGCGGCTAGAATAAGAGCCAACATATTTCATCCGGAGAAACCGTCGGTCGTCAATGCGCTCATCAGAGAGCTTTCCGTCATCTCAGTGGATATTTTTTGACCAATCTACAAAAGACACAAAAGGAGGAAGATGAGAGAATCATACTCGGACGATTCCGAGTCGGATGAACGAGGAATGGAGTAAATGTACGAATTTATTAAATAAAAAATTTTTTTTCTTCTAAGTTTCAGACTTGCTTTTTATTGTGAATAAATAATTTTATTTATCACGACAAGTAGGTGCGTACAAAGCTGAGTATGTTACATCGACAGAGTGGACATATTTCTAAGTTTTGCGTACATTTTACGCATGCGATTAAATGACCGCACAGTATAAACACTACACCCAATTCCCCGTCCATACATATTTTACAAATCATGGTCTGGCTAGCGGAGTCTGAGAGAGATGGTTTTTCCACATGTGACGGGCTAGCGGAATCTGAGATCATCAGTTTTTCCACTTCCACGGTTAGGTGTTCGGTCGATGGAGTTGTTTCTGCCGCGGGCCGATTAGCAGAAGATCTTTTAAATTCTTCTAGTACAACTTGGAATGGTACATCTAAGATATCCATGAACGGGAAAATCGGTAAGTGGCGCACGAATTTGGTCCGTGTGAGTAAAAGAAAATTACAATCTTCGGAATATCGGGCGTGTTCCGTCCATGGATTGTCACACTGTTCCCAGTTTCTCAGACCGACGTCGCAATAAAAACACCTCACATGGTCGCTAACTCCGGCGTAGTAAAAACCAGCAAGAGCCAGAGCGCTAGGAGTTTGTGGTATGGACGAGGGCCATCTCGCGTAACTCTTTAAACGTGCTTTGGTCGTCGCATAATTTGGACGTTTGGGAAATCCCACGTATCGCCCTTGTGTCGTGGCTGCGGGAAGCTCGGTGGAGACGTTGTTGCCTACATCTGCACCCTTTATGAATGGACACTGTGGAAAATGGCGGCGGTGTTCCGTGTCCGGCACGTCTCCGAGTTGCCAATCGCCGATAATTCCGTCACAGAAGACGCATTGCACGCGGTCTCTTACGCGCAGGTAGAACAGTCCCGATCGTGACAATTCGCTAGGATTGATGAACGGCACCGACCACCCATGAAACATCTTCAGCCGTTCACTCTCGTGCATTAGCGATTTAAAACAGTCCCACCGCTTGTCATTACCTGCCTGCATTTCGATCCAATCTAATGGAAACCAAATTGTCTGATTTTTTTAATATACATTTTGCCGAAACGTAAACTTCAAACGCCTTTATTATTTTTTTTTTACAACTCGAATCTACAAGAAAACGTTTGTCAGCAACCACTCTGGGGAAATGATCACCACAACAGTCAGCGAATTAAATTTCCTGATTTCGCGGGCAAAAATGAAACAACCAAACTTTTTTCTGTCCCAAGTTACGCGATATCGTCTTTCCATTTTGGCTTCGTGGGTGACATCGTCTAAAGTCAACAATGTATCGAACACGCTGTGACCTACATCTCTCTTCAACACACATCGGTCGGCGTCGATCGCGTGAATCGAATGATTAACACACGGCCGCTCGATCACGGGCAATGTATCTTGGTCGATCCAGGGATCCCATCTCGATATTTCTCTGCGTGACGGTATAGTAGTATAAACCATCCAGCTCGAACTCTTCGAAACACCACATGGCTTTGTCGCTCGCTCCGTCCACGTCGTTTCACCACGACTGGGGGTCGAGTATAGTCCGGACCGTAGACCATGACCATGTACGACTTGTCGGTATAATAATCTATGGCGACGACCAGCAACGAAGATCCATCGGGGTTGAATTTGAAACTCAACACGGCGCGGTGTAGCGGCATGTCCGCACGCATCAATGCCGTCCTCCCCTCCACCGCGGACCATATCTGCAGTTCACAGCGACGCCACGTGTACACCGCGAAGGAAACGTCCTCTGGCATCGATCTCCACCACGTCTGTACTCAACTTGCTACAACCAACCCTGATGGCGCGGTAAATGATGTCACTAGAATAGGGACGAATTGTCTTCAGATACCGCTTCAGAAAAGTCCTTCGGTTCACCAACCAATACCATCGCCTAAACATGACGCGAGCTTTTTCTAGGTCTGAGTGAGACAGTCGCAACAGTATCGATTCCAGGCAGTTTTCATTCATGTTTTTGTCACGTTCAACAACCAGCCGGATGAAACGCGCACCTCAACCGTCAGTCTAGGTGAGTTTTGGTCGTAAAGGAGAATGGTTTCCGGGTTTCTTCGATGGTATGCAATGCCACGACCACGCTTCGCGCTAAAGTAGGTTGCCTCTCCGCTCCGGTAAATTTTCAGTCCGTCAGTTTCCAACATGTAGTCGAAATGATCAAAGTGCTGCTGCGAAACAGTTATTTCTAAATGTTGTAGCTCCCATTCACGAGGGTACCACTCGTCCATTACAGCTACGTGGGTGGCGTCGTCGATGGTCAACATTTTCATGGTGTATCGGTCTTTACGCTCGCATCTCTTCACCACGCAGCGATCGGAGTCGACTCCTGAAATTGTGTCATACCCGGCCTTGATGCACGGCCGGTCAACCACCGAAACGTATCTCGGTCTACACAGGGATTGCATTTCGAGATTTCTCTGCACGCCGCAACTGTAGCATACACCGTCGAGCTCGAACTCTTCGAAACACCACACGGCGTGATCGTTTCCCCAGCTGGCGCAGAAATTGATCAGTCCCCCACGCCTAACCACTATCGGCGGCCGAGCGTAGTCCGGCCCGTAGACCGCGAACACGTACGTCTTGTCGGTGTATTCTTCTACGGCGACGACCAGCAAGGAACCACCCGGACTGAATTCGAAAATGGGCCTACCGCGGTGTAGCTGCATGTCCGCTCGCATCAACGCGACTCCCTCGACCGTGGACCATATCTACAATTCGCCGCAGCGCCTCAACCACACCGCGAACAAACGTCCGGACTGGTCGACCGCCACCATCTCCATCTTCGGGCCAACCTCTGTGGTGCGGTACAAGATGGTCGAATAAGTGGATGGGAACCTCAATATCAGATGACGCTTTAGAAATGGTTTTCTGTTCACCAACCCGTACCATTGCTTACACACGAGGCGTGCATTTACTAGGTCTCGTTCGGATAGTCTCATCAGTAGCGATTCCAGGCAGTTCACGTTCATGGTGACTCGGATAGACATTGACTCAACAATGAATAATCAGGATTTTTTTAATGCCACATGCGTTCATTTTTTTTAGTCACTCGGATAAGCCCATTCTAAGAACCAGTATGGTGAAACGTACACTTTGGGTCGATAATAGTTCGTTTTCGAAGAACCTCAAATGTAGTTGAATTCTTCGAGGGAAAGTGGTAGTAAAATTCTACCCTGTTACAGTGCCCACTCACCAGAACGTGTCCTCGTTTACCCAACCCGTGTGAAAATTTACACTATTTTTGACCTTCAAGATGATTGGTGGTAGTTTGAACGTGGGCTTATATACTAGTTCATTTTTCACAAGTAAAATAGCATTTTTTTTGGCCTCTTCATTATTTATATCTGTCCGTGTACCTCTGTCGTGTCGGCTATGGTAACACTCGGACTCTAAATAAACATTCGTTACATTTAAAAGAAATGTTTTTATCGTTACCACGTTTCGTGGCCGCGCTTCCTTTTACCCAGTTTCTTGACAGCGTTGACGACACCTCTAGAGAAACGTGCGGGATGATACGTGCAAATGCGTTCGATAAATTCCGACCAGACTACATCCCGTCGACGAGTTCGCCTCACCATGTCCTCCACCGTGACAGAGTCGCGCTCCACACCCGTCACCGCAAGTCCCATTTCGCGCAATAACCGCATCTCTTTGTCCAGGGTTTCTAGCAGCCGCAGTTTGAGGGCTGACACAATGGCGGGCGGCGTTGTCGAGACAGCTTGCACACGACCGGTGGCGTACATGGAAAATAGTTGTCCGCCCAGCGAGCGAAGCGCTTCGTCCGAGAGAACGGCGGGAGTACGGCAATCTCCTTTGATCGGTAAAGGAAAGAACCGAGATGCTATGGCCGAGTTGAGGGGAACGTAAGGCATGGCGTTGGCGCCCAAGACCAGGGCTCCGCGCAGTAACACGGACTCGCGACGACCGTTACGGTCGTATCGGTCGAAACCGGCACCACCTGCTGTCATCAGTTGCACCTTCACGGCATTCAGGCACGTTGTCCCGTCCAGTCCGTCCAGGCATGTGACGCGAGCGCCAGCGGAATGAATCAGCGCCTGCGAGCTGCGCGACTCGGAGCGAGACGTCAATAGGCTAGTCTCGTAAGATGCCGCCATGCCGCCCATGAGGAAGCGAATCAGGTCCACGATTGATTCGTTCCCCGACCCATACACGAGGAATATTTTTTTAGACGCACGACCGGTTACCACGCTAGTCATGGAGTCGATGAAATACTCGATCAGATCTCGGTCGAGCCCGAAGAGCCCCCTGAGGTACGAAGCCAGTTCGGGACAGTCTTCCAGAATCGTGGACGAGGAAGAGCAGCAACGAACGTCTTTCCAGGATAGCCGGGACCGACGGTGCTCGGTCTTCCACACCATCGGCGGCTTCTCTACCATGGTTCTCGATCCCAGATGGTAAAGGCACCCGTCGGAAAAGACGAAGGTTCCGTTCGGTGGAGTGTCAGACAACTCGGTAGAAACCCAGAAAGAAACGATCGATTCCACCAGATCGTCGACCCGGAGCCGATTCGCCCCGTACAGTCGCTCCCATTCGTCTAGCAACAGTTTCAGTCTAGAGTTTAGCCGATCCCTCTTCGACGACCATGCAGTGGCGTCGTAAAACTCGCCGCGGTAATGGGTTGAAAGTAACTCAACACGTCCTCGAGGCGACCCGGGTATCTCGTCGATAGATGTGTCACCACGTCTTTCGAATCCGAGTAATCGGCGCCGTAGTACAGAGCGTCGACCAGCAGCACGTTGGCCGCATCCGAGACGAGTCGAACCCGGCTTATCCTGCTCAGAACTGGCTTACCCAATTCTACCGCTACCAGGCCGGCCAGTTCTACGTCACCGAGCGCCAAAAGGCAGTACACCAGCTTGAAGGCATTCTCGTCCCTGCCGCTGGCATAGTCTAACAGTTCGGTCACGGAAAGGGGCAAACGCAGCGGCTGCCCATCGAGCCAGCCCTTTAATCATTCGTGTATAGACATTTTGCACGCATAAAAATATCGTTTAGACATTTTGCACGCATAAAAATATCGTTTAGACATTTTGCACGCATGTTTTTTTTGCGATAAGCTCGCTATCTTAATAAAAAAAATTTCCGGATCAATCGTTTTTTATTATGGTAAATTCCATTCCTTTATTTACCTGATTTTACAACAAAATTTTTATTTATTTATTTTGATTCTATGGTAGAAGAAAGTCATCCGAATTCCACGTCGGTTTCTTCTTGGTGATTCCATGCAACACGTCGTTGTCGAATCTGACGGCCAGACGCTGTACTCGCTGGCAAAAGTCGACCGGGTTGATGTGCTTGTTGTTGAACGTTTGTAACCTAATGACGGAATCCTTAACCTCTTTCATGGGCGTCGTATCCTCTTCCCGGCCCGTCACGATGTATCCCATCTCTTTCAGAATCAGGGGAAAATTTTCCAGATGCTTGACAAGTTCGGCCTTGGTCTCGAATACTTCGGGCGGCGTCCCTACGACGGGGCGCAAATCGCCCTTCAAGAGGATGCGTCCGCAACTGAGTTTAAAGAGGTCGGTCGCGATCTCGTCCACGTTCTTGCTGGTAAACTCTCTCCTGGGTTTGAACAACTCGTTCCCTTCTTTGACGCTGTCTTCCGCCACGAACTGGACGTTGAATGGTATCGGAAAGAAGCGCTTGACGATGGCGTCCGTCATCTCCATGAAGAGGGAACCGTTTCCAGCGAGCACGAGCACGCTGTTGAGTTGGACGTCGGACGCCTCCTTGTAGAGACCGCGCACGGACGCGATCGTGTTACCCGTGAGCAGCTTGATGACGGTACTGTTGAGAGGGGTCTCGTTCTGCGCCTCGTCCAGCATCATCATCTTGCTATTGGACGCCCTAACCAGGTCCCCGTTGGTCTCGGAAAAACCGGCGTTCAACGTGTAGTGTCACAGTCGAGTCGCCTGCGTTCCAAACAGCCTCATCAAAATTTCCATCGTCAGAGACTTGCCGTTGTTGGACTTTTCGCCAAACAGGTAGTATATCCTCTTCTGCTTCCTGCCCTCTATGGCATCCACCACAAATTCAACAAAAAAATCGGACAAGTGTCCGTCTCCGACGAAAATGCTGGTCAGGAACTCGTATGCGCGAGGAAACGCCCGGGCCACGGCCGCCCCGTCCATCCGACGAAAATAGAGAGAATCCAACACTTCCGGAGGAGGTGCGAGGGTGGCGATGCCGACGGACGACGGCAGGCAAGATCGCCAAGACTCTCCCAGCTTGTACAGCATCAGTGGCCACTTCATTAGGACGCCGGTGTTAAAATCAATCGCCCCGTTGTCGGCGAAAACAAACCAGTGAAAGGGCGGGGAGCTCGGCTCGAAATCCACCCAGTGATCCAGGCTAGCGTCCTTGAGGGCGTTGACCTTGTAGCCGCCCTTGCCGTCAACGTCTATAATGGCGCAATAGGCACAGTCGAGCAGCCTGAACTTTTGCGAATAATGGTGTCTGACCTTGTGCAAAGACACACAGCCCTCGTACTCTTTCCAGTCTGTTCCATTATAACACAACCACCGGCGGGACGATTCGACGAAGGGAACGTAAAATAGCACCAGCCTCGGTGGCAGGTAGTCGTGCTGTCTCATTAGGTTCACCAACATCGCCGGTAGGCGATTGAAGCCGCCAGATTTTGCAGCCGTCCTTCTCACCGACTTGACTCTGTCGTCGTCATCATCATCGTCAGTCGACATCACGACATCGACCGGCAGCGCATTCAGGTTGTGTGGATCCGACCCAAAGACCACTTTTGCCACGAGGTCGAAATACCGGTCCACCCGCAGAGCCCGAGTCATGTCTCGAACGCGCTCGTCATCGATTGAGCCCGCGTACGAGACTATGGCGAAGCACGCCTTGTACGCATTTTCTGGGTCTCGAGAAGCGTACAGGTACAGGTCGGCGAATGTTATTCAAATGGGCATGTGTTCGCGCAGCCACCGGTCAACCTCGGCTATGTTGGAGCTCTCATCATAGTACCGTCTCCACGGGAACTTGGGAAATTCGTTCCGGGAACACGGGTGGTCACGGTCAAACTGCTCAAATACGTCGTAATCGGGCGACCCGGGCAAGAGGGGCGCGTTCAGGTTCTTGCCGATGACCACGTTGTTGCCGACCAACGATCGTTTTATCGTCACCGTATCGTCGAAGCGGTCGAGGGTCGTCTCGAAGTGCCAAAGTCCCGTTGTACCATCCTCTTCTCCGCACACGATGCGCGAAAAGACGAACAAGACGTCCTTCCTGGAAAGGATCGTCTGCACGTCCTCGACTTGGGTGACAACGTGAAACGGAAAGTAGACGTCCGCCACGTTTCCCGACTTGGATGAGAAAGGCATGCACCAGTTGGTCACTCCTGCATCACACGGGGGTAATACCATGGCGAGCCTCTTCATCATGACCACGTAGTCCAATTGGGGTAGGTAAACGTTGGTCACGTGAAAGTGAAGACCCAGCTCCGGCGAACTCCTCTTGGCCAGGCAGTAGATGATCGGGTCGGTGCCGCGCAGATGGTTTGCAAGGAAACCCACCACGGTCCTTATGCATCCTTTTGGGTCGGCGATAATCGGTTTGGCGTCCAGGTCGATGACGACGGCGTGAGCCCGGGCATTTCGCAGCGAAACCGCGACCGAGGAGCACCCGAACTTGGAGACGCCTCCTTTCCTGTATATGTAGATGAAATCTCCGGACGGTTGGACCCGTGTTTGAAATTGTCACCCATCTTGATTCCGTAATACTCGTAGTTTGTGTCCGCGACATTGTGGAATTTGGCAAACTCTACGTATTTGTACCAATCCTCGTCCACACTAAAGTCTAAACTCACCTCTTGCTGCTGCATCCCGTCGACAATCCCTCCCACTACACTAATGACCTCGCGATCGTCGTCTTCAGCCTATTATAGTCAGCGAGTTTGGCGACTATCAAGTAATCGAGAAACTCTACGTAGTCCCTGAGCAGGATCCAGTTGCGCAAATTGCGATCCACCGAGTCGCAGATCGGTGGTGGAATGATCGGGTGAGGTCGCCAGACCACGTGGGCTCCCGTCTTTCGCATGGCGATCCGCAACTCCTCCAACACTTGCTGGAGTTTCCCTTCTACCCGCCTGAATTCTTCCCAGAAAACGTCCCCGACGCGATCGTGAGTGACCCTATTCCAAGCGGCCGCGTACACGAGGAGGTGCTCGTAAGCGAAACGGATCCCGATCAAGCCGTGCTTGATATCGGACGGGACCGGCGGTAGCCAACGAAGCGATAGACCCGCCGTGTAGTTCGAAACGTGTTCTATTTTGAACGTGTCTCGGAAATAGTCGGAAATCAAGTCGCCGGCGTGTTCTCGCACCAGCTTGACTTGGAAGGGAACGTCGCACCAAAAACGGTTCCTACTTGGCGTCGTCGTCATCGTCCAGTACGATGATTCCGATTTAGACAAAGCGACGAATATAGCCACGACACTCATGATACTCGCACGGATATACATTCTATTTCGATATTCTTTTTTTTTCTCAACAAAATAAATCACTCACTGCTGTAAGAACATGTACGGGCATTTTGGTATCCGCCAATGATTCCCAACTTTTTTTGTACCATCCGGCCAGCCCATTCAGTATTCATTGGAACGTGCAGCCGACCCACCCTCAGCTTAACCAAGCAGAACAACCTAACTACCCATACAACTGTAAACATTAGCCCAACTGTACAATTGTATGTTTCTGTGAGTAAAGTACGTCATATGTTTTGATAAATGTAAAGTTAGTAATATATAATGAGACATATGAAAAGAAACTCCGGTTTTTTTTATTTCACCCGCTTCAGTTATCCAGCTCATTAATAAATAGAGTCAGACAAAGTGTCACATAACAATTGCGCATTATTGTGAAATGCTATGTTAACTAAATTACTTCCATTGTTGCACAATGGGCTCTAATAGCTCGCGGATTTCTTTTGGACTGCTACCACACTTGAATCCAATTTCAAATCATTCGGAAAAAAACTAACAATGTTTCATCATGGTGCCCTATTGTGGCAGTTGCGGTTGTGCGGCGGAGCAATTCTGACGACAATGACTTTGTGGAACCATTTACAAAAAAAAAACTGAAACTAAACTGTAAATCTACTACCACAATATGGGTTAATTAAGAAACTCTAATTATACTTAATTATATATTTGTTCAGTGAATAAAAAAACTGATGTGTATAATGCCTGTCAGTGTTACGTAATCTTTCATTGATTTGTGCGTACTATCAATTACAGTTCTAGTTCCAACCTCATTGGCTAACTTAAATTCAGTCACATGACTATTAGTTGAAATGAGTATTGATCAATGTGAGACAGTACTAGAAGAGCGTTACCTCACTAGACAACAGTTCAGCTTGTCCATATAATTATGGCCCTTGCCGCCGACCAGCGTGAATCATCTAGCCCATGCAACTACAATGTGGGATCTCACGACATGCTCGGAGAGGGTGCATTCGGGAAAGTGTTTTCCGGAACCAGATCAATAGATGCATTGAACGTAGCTGTGAAGCATGTTCCCAGGGAGAAAGTGATGACTTGGGGTCAGATCGACCCCGAGATTTGTCTGTTGAACAGGGTGCGCGGGATTCCAGGAGTGATCAACCTTTTGGACTGGTACGAAGAACCGACTTCAAAAACTTTCGTCATCGTTATGGAGAGACCCGAACCCTCGATGGACCTTTTTGAATACATTGGGGAAAGAGAACATTTGAACGAGACGCTTGCGAGAGGGTTTTTCGTACAAGTAGTGGAGGCTATAAAGATGTCCCACGAAGTTGGTGTGGTTCACCGGGACACCAAGGACAAGAACATTCTAGTAGATCTAGAGTCGGGCTGACTCAATCTCATCGATTTCGGTTCGGGTGCTTATCTGAAAGAAGGCCTCTATAGTGACTTTAGCGGAACCCTCGAGTACCTTCCCCCAGAATGGTTTCTCTACAAGTACTACGACGGACGTATGGCGGCTGTCTGGTCTTTGGGTATTTTATTGTACCACATGTTGTGCGGAGAAGTTCCCTTTGAACTCAAAGACGACATAATTGAAGCCGATGTCCACTTTCCTCCTCGTTTATCGAACGAGTGTCAAGATGTGATAAAAAAAATGTCTAGATGTTTGCGCCGCAAATCGGCCTACGTTGAAAGAACTCCTCGTCCACCCGTGGGTGTGTGGGAAAAAATATCGATAGTCGAATAAAAAAAAATAATGATGTCTATATAAATAACAGTGTGCAATTTATACATCCCAGTGTATTGTCAGACATTGTTGAGTAAATTGTAAAGTGTATGATTGTAGCCAGACGCGTAAATGCTCAGGTCCGTGCTCCTTCTCCTACACGGTTTATTAACTGGCTAAAGAATATATTTAAGTTACCACCATGTGTTACATTTATGGAAATAAACACTTTTCACATGACTCGATGAGCTAAATTTATTTACCCACTGAGTTTGGTGATGGTCACTTCGCCGGGTCAATTATCTACACACTTGTCCGTGCACAGTGTCTAAATATTTATCAAAGTAAAAACGATTCCACCATTTCTTAAAAGGGACAGAAATGAGTCAAGGCACGTGACCGCCGAATTTTAACGCTACGTTTTAAAAAAAATCATAAACATTTAAACAACCAGGTTTTTATTTTCAAAGAAATTCTTAAATACATAAAATAAGTCAGAGATGATTCTGACTTGTTTTGCGGGTCATTCGTTGATCTCCTTCTCCGCTTTGCGGATTATACCATGTCCAGTTCATCGGCTAATCTGGCTAAACCCGTACTAGCCACACGTTTCAAATCCTGGAATGCTTTATTCTCAGTAATGGATTCTTCGACCAAGGATTTAGCTTGAGGGTTTTTTTAAAAAAAAAGAAGATCGAATGGACGAAAAAATGGTTTCGTCATCTTCTTCGTCATCTTCTTTGTCATCTTCATCATCTTCTTCGATATCTGGGATAGATTCCACATCGCTTTCTATTTAGTTACTCTCGTTTTTAACAGCCCCTAATTCTAAATCGCTATCGTCTTCGGAGTAAAAGTATATTTCAAAGTGGGTTTCACCAGGTTCTAATTTAAACCTATGCCGGATTTGT
>JAHWFP010015294.1:0-11705 GCA_023313725.1 Lithobius niger | reverse complement strand
GTGTTCCTATGTGGATTTTCTGTCACCAGGGACAGCCTCGTAGTTGTTTATCTTTGATTCCACAAAATAACCGGTTTCTGATTATCCGTTCTTCTTTGTGTTAGCCTATCTCAGGACGGTAAGGGACAATTTTGCTACGAATTCGTTGGACCCTTTACCATGCTACAGTCGAAGTGAGCACGTCGGTTGAGCACGTTGCCGCCATTCAAAATCGGTGCTCGCCACTTAACTCTGATCGTACTTGACCGCTCTAAATATTCCGAATTCAGTTCTACTTAACCAGGAGAACATATGCGTTCTGTAGAAATGAAGTATGTTGTACATGCAGAAATAATATTTTGACGCAGTGCATGACAGGAACAGAGACCCGATTGGCGGAGTATTGTAGTACCAAAAAAGCACCTACCTGAGAAAAGGAATTTTCAAAAGGCTTGATTTTCATGCCATAATAGCTGAGTCGGTAAATCGAGATTTGCGGTGGCACCGGTGCTGTTTAAGTCTACGAACCAGCAAACTTTGTTTTGTGTTCAATTTTATTTATTTATTTTTTTTTTGCCCATGGACTTGTCATATCCCAGTTAGTCCCTCCTACGCTTTCTTCCCTTTCCCCTTCCCTCCCAACTATGCCTAGTGAGAATAGCCCGTGCGTTTTGGACACTTGTACACAAGTGAAGGTAGGTAGGTATAAGAGAAGGGGAGGAGGTTGACATCTAAACATCTTATTTTTTCTTTTGGTTACAATTATGTATGCCTTGCCTACTCAACTAATTAAACTTTCCTCTGGTATTTAATGAAAAACGGATTTTTTTTCGGAGGGGAATGAGATACGGTGGGAGTGGGAGGGGTCTGAACATGGGGAAAAAAATTGTTTTTGAACGAATATTTTTTTTTTGCGAATATTCGAATGCTACTTGAAATCAGCTTCGTACAAAAATAAAATACGAACGAACAAGAATCTCGTTGATGGGAGACACCTATTAAAAAGTAAAAATAAATTTAAATTTTAAAACAAAAACCTGTGCATTGCTGGCCGTAACAGAAAATCAGTTGCAAGCCTAACAAGACGACTTCTTCCCTGCAAGTGCTGGTTAAAATTCAAACAAACTCAGGGAAGAGGACGTCTTGTTGGGCCACCTAGTACATTTTCTGTTAGGCCCAGCAATGCATAGGTTCTTGTTTTTAAAAAATTTACTTTTTAATAGGAGTGTCGGCCGTTTACTTGTATTTACAAGATTCTTGTTTATTCTTGTTTTATTTTTGCACGAAGCCTTTGAGTTGATATCCACAGTTGATAATGGAGTGTATTTTTCCCCGAAACGTCTTGTTTTATTGTATTTACTTGTCATTAAGAGGCTATATTTTTATCTTTAAGAAATTATCTAAAATTATCTAATAATTATCTAAAAACACTCGTACGTCAGCAAAACAAAATAAAACAAAATTATGGGCAAAGTTTCCAACACTTTTCAGTAAAGGCTGCTCCAGATCACTTGGCCAATCCTGGCCAATATTGACAATACATTTATTGGAATAAGATTGCAGATGTACTGCTAAGAAACAGTTAAATTAATTTTTTGTTTTACTGGTTTATTGGTTTTGTTCTTTTGCTTTAAAAATTGCCAAACGTATGACTGTTTTCATAAAAAAAATAAAACAAGTAGTGCCCTACTTGAATGACGTTAAACCACCAACAGCCGATCACCGTTAAGAAAATTCTATAAAACCATAATCCGAATCGGTTTATTGCCAACAATCGCCGATGTTGTTTGGAGCTGCCGAATTCGAAGGAACCTGGGTGGTCATAGAGTCTCAACGTGAATTTACAACGTTTTTCGTTGATGTCTCCCCGAGAATTCGCGTCGCCAAAATAAATTATTGCAACCTATTTATAATTTGTTGGTCGTTGCCAATACAGCCGCGGCACAAAGCCGTTGCAGAACGAAATGCGAAAGCACGCGTGGTTAAATCAAATAGCTCCCCAAATAGATCTGGTTCAAACAGGACAAAAACGTTTAAAAAAGTAAAATTTTATACATTTTTCAAGAAAAAACATAATTAACCAACATACAAAACAAATGCGATAAAATAAGTACGGAAAAACTAGACACACGCTAGAGTCGCGCCAAGTTAGGCAACAAACATCACATCAATTCAATTGTAGAGGACGTAAACCATTGTAGCGCGACGCCGTAGCGTAAGTGTCTTATATCCTGAAGCATAGTTGAAAACATTCCAGGTACTTGGAAAAAAATAATAATGTGGCACAAAAGCTTAAATTGTGGTAAAATGGAGAGCAATGACTTACGTGACAAAAGTTAACTTGAGTAGGAATATCAGCTATGCAGCATTCAATGCAAAATTTGACCCTCAATAACGTTGCAAATGTGTTAATAGTTTCTAGTCCGATCATCCCCATATTAATTTCCGTAGGGTGCTTATTCACGATACCGAGATAGCGGGAAGGATTCCAGCTATGAACTTTGAAGAATGGCTGCAGTACGATACGAAAGTGCATACCTTTTCTAGTTTACAGCCTGGGGGTGTAACGGGATTGGGGTGGGAGGGGTTGTAAGTACGAAAGTATTGTTATAACCATTGTTAGTATTGTTGGCATCGTCTCTAAATGGACGACCAAATTTCGGACAATGAGAACGTGTATACTGACGTGCGAATCTAGGCCAAAGATGGAATTGACCCATCGGTCGGTGGATCAGTGGGTCAAATGGGTCACATTTTTATCATGGCTCAAGGGGGTTATCGGTCAAGACCGTTCATCCACTGACTCACGGTAATCTTACGATAATAAGAAGCCTTACTCTTTAAACATTTTTCTTACCCTTACCCCATAAGGCTAAAACCCAAAATAAAGGAGAGGCAGCACGTTATTGTAACATTGTGTTGCGTTTACTTAGCAAATGCTTATTTAAAAATTCGGCTGTTTGAATTAACATTCCATGCATTTGCATACTGTATTATTTTTTCATTGCATGAAATGGGCCACGGACGGTGGGTCACATTTTGTTCTTTATTGGGTGGGTCAAGTGGGTCGTGGGTCAGGGCTCGAGTGGGTCATGGGTCGGAAAAAGTGACCCACTTCCATCACTGATCTAGACACACGCTAGCGTGTCGTCACAAATTTAAACAAAGTTGCCAAAGAAAGTGCGTCTATATCCAATTCACGAAAACAAACAAAATGTCAAAATAAAGCCAAAAACTGGTAAAAAAAAAAAGCCATCAAGTTGAGAATGGTTCAGCCTCTCAAAGAAGTGATATGAAATTAAAATATAGGAAAAAAGACCACTCAAGCTATTGCTGATGTGGTACTTTATCACACATCTGCAGGCCAAGGCTACCCGCACACTGGGTGGCCAAGTCGTGTGGCTAGTGGTCGTCGCGGCCAAAAAAAATACGGCGACATGCCGCGCGGCCACGTCCGTTTTTCATTAATAATTTCACGTCGTGAAAAATGAACACGGAGCAAGTATGGTCGCTCTGTGGTCGCCTGCCGCCACCCGGTATCCCAGTGGCCTCTGCGACTAACTGGCCGCGATGCTATATATACCGTAAGCATTTTCGTTGGCTGCGATCTGGTTGCGCAGCTAGGTCGCTTAGTGCGTGGGGGCTCTAAAATGAGTTGAGTCTAATACACAATAAAAAAAAAAGAACTGATATCATATAAATTCTGGTAAAAGCTGCCGCCAGGTTCAGAATGGTTTGGACCTTCAAGGCGACTGGATGCAACTTGGCGGTTTCTTTCACCCTTGTGGGTTTTGTTTCAGATATCACTTCTTTTGTAGTGTTAATTTTTTTTAATGGCTTCTTATTTTTGCCAGTGCCCAGTTATCTATCTAGCCAAGTTTGGTCGAAAAATATTGAATAGGAAAGGTGATATTTTTTTTTAAAGTTTTGCTGGAGTGAAGACTACATTCATATAAATCGAAGCGTTTGCTCATTTCGATTCAACCATCAACAATAAGTAGCACATCCATTTTATTGACAATGTTCGTGTTGCTGATTATTTGTGGTAGTCAGTTTTGCATTGTTACTCGTTAATTAATAAAGAGTGATGATTATTTTGACAAATGAGTGATTGCAATCTTTTTAGTTAATGCCTCCTCAAACGTCAAGCTATAAAGGGCACCGATTGGAGTTAAAAGGGTGTTGAATACCGAATTTCATTCACATCTGTCGCATAAATTATTTCATATGAGCGAAATTAGTCAGTAGCCGGCAGTCAGCTGAATGCAACGATTTTGATGCACTTTTATCATATTGATACAGTTCATGCACTTGACTCAAATACAGCTATTGCTTGTCAGGGCACAAAGACTGCCATTTTCAAGAATTTTAGCTGTTTCGTCCCATAGGTATTTATCCTCGCCATCGTGAAATACGCTCAGCTCTGGATTCTGTTAAAATACCAAACCTTGTGGCCATGCAACAACAATTCAGGAATTGAACAATGAATTTCTTACAACGAAGTCTGACAGTTGAACTTGGCGGGCGGACCACTAGTGTAGTCCTTGATGTAGGTTGACGATACCCTTGCGTAGCATTCTCGCCCATCTTCATCACTACGTATTAGACTATAATGTCGGTCACAGGGTATTACATATTGTTTCGGGCTATAGATCGAATAATCTTCTCGCAACAGTAGTCGACCATATACACTCAGAATGGAGAAGCAATTACGGAACAATCATTTTTCTCCTATATAGGACGTGTTCCGTAATTGCTTCTTCATTCTGAGTGCAGGAGAAAAATGAAACTGTTGTGGTTAACAGTGAATGACAAAAAAAAATGCTAAACTGATGCTTTGGAGGCGAATTTTCATATTTTTGGAAGTTAGAAGACGAACCTATAGGCCAACAAAGATAGGTCAAAACACAGACGGCTGTAATTCCTTTTTTTACACCTTTCTTTTGTTGCAAGTTGCTGGGATTCCAGAGGAGTAGTGAAACAAACGTGTAACACGCTACATCTTTTTAATAGTAAGGATAATAAGTGACCAATGGCACATTTCATCTGCGATAATTAATCAATGAATGATGAAAAATAGCGAAACTCCATCTTATGTGCCAGTTTGGTGTAAGCGAAAACGATGGCTTTACCAACTTCGTGTTGTGCAAGGATTGATATACAATGTTGCCGGATATGTATGCAATTTCGGTTCACTTGTTTTTTTAATCCTCGTTACACTTAAATGCTTGTTTGTATCGAAATACTTGCACTCTGGTTCATGTAGGACATTCTTTCACCGGTGACTTGTGAATTAAATCACTTCATGGGAATAGTTTCGAACGAGAGTGTTTGTTGCCTTAGTTATTTGGAAATGTCCAATTCGGTCCACTGCTAGACGTTCAGCCTTGAATTTGAGAGAATAAACAAGTACATTTATCTTCTCACATCTGTGTGATAGAGGGTGTATCGAACAGGTTATTGATCAGTGGGGGAAGAGGTCATGGATTTTTCGATCCGTTTAGAGGGGGTCGTCAATTTTTGAAGATTTGTCAAGGGGTTGGTAGGGAGGTCAAGAAAATTGATTAAACTAGAGGAAAAATACTATTCTTGACCTAAAAAAAGTCCCTTTCAGCAGTCAAAATTTCAAAATGTTTTAAAAGTGTTCACATGGTTTTGAAGTTTCGGTGTTAACCGTTCTATACTGCTTCCAAAACACTTCCAAAAAATGTGTGGCTCCACAGGCCTTCGCCTTGCAAGTGTTGACTGTGTTATAGATATGATGGTGTGGACATATTGATGTAAACTGCGTAGTTGTACCAGTGTGCAAGTGTTGACTGTGTTATAGACGTTAGGGGCATGTACATGTTGACATAAACTGCGTAGTTGTGCCAGTGTGCAAGTGTTGACTGTGTTATAGACGTTAGGGGCATGTACATGTTGACATAAACTGCGTAGTTGTGCCAGTGTGCAAGTGTTGACTGTGTTGTAGACGTTAGGGGCATGGACATGTTGACGTAAACTGCCTAGTTGTGCCAGTGTGCATTTTTCAATCCAAATCAGCTTGGATTACATTAACTTTAATTTGATAATATTTTTATGTGTATCATGCCTTGCAGCTGATTTTGATCATGCTAGCTGAACAGTTTTTCTTTTTTTCATGCCCAATTGCTCTAACTCTTAGTTTTTAACACTGTTTGGCTATTATAACAATGCTATTGACGTTAATTTAAATGACAATGCCATTTGTTGAAACCAGTGAAAAAAACGTGAATTCGTAGTTTTTTCTCCTAGATTATCAAACCCTTTATGCCATATTTCACATTTGACTGCACCAATGGGGGTGGGGGGACCATAATATTTTTTTATTTGGGCAGATCAGCCAATGAGCATTTGCTTGATTCGATAACAGGATTAATTTTAAAGAAAAATACAAAAGGAAAGGTAGGTTAACACATTGGATGGTGATTAGTCAATGTAATTAGTTAAATTGCTCATATTCAATGCTCACGGCAGTTGTACTGCCACGGAACCTGGTAAAAAGGTAGTAGAAAATCTTGAAAAATGGGCAAAAAAATTCTAGGCCCACTACGAGCTTTGTGAATCCTTGAAGAGCAGAAGCCAAGTGAACAACAACAGCCCAGTGGTCAACATCCCCCATCTCCAAACCAAGTAAATGCCAGTTCGAATCCCAACACCAACCAAGGTATACATATATATATTATTATACATATAGTATTAATATATATATATACATATTATTATATATATATATATAATTATATATACGGTACCTAACAAAAAATTACCTGAATCTTAAAACACTGTAATGTAATGGAAGGATTATATGTGGCTAACTCAAATAAGGTCAGCAGTATGGTTCTTAGATACACAGAACTCGAGTAGAAGAATTCTGATAGCCTTTTTCCATAGGGAGCTTACTAATCAGCTTTTCGAAGAAAGTTTTTTCAATTACTGCCACGGAAATATACTCATACGTAACAAAACACATGAAACGTAACGTCTTATTCAAGTAATATTTTTACAACATTTACAGGGCGTTTCCTCTTGCGTATACCGGCCAGTAAACAATGTTAAATATTAAGAAGATAACAGGGAAAGCTATTCTTGATATTGCATCTAAAGGGTTGACCTCCTTTTTGACGGCAGCTTCTTGTTTCACGGGCTTTATGGCAATCTAACAAAAAGAATAATATATGTATTAATTAACTAAAGTAGAATAAGTTTTAGGCATGTTAGGTAATCACAACAGGAAGTTTGGCCTCGTCTTACCTCTATGCACTCAGAGAGAAAGCACCTGGAAATCCACGCATATACTCGTGTCAAGTAGAGTACGTTAAAGATTCCAAGAATTTGTTCGTTAAATTGCCTCTTTTCTTACAAACACACTATTCTATAGTGAAAAAAGAATGAAACCTAACTTTTTCCCAACCTCATTGTTTGAGGTCAAGCTAAGTAGTCGAAAATACAGACTGAATATATATATTATATTATATATATTATATATATATAATACGCTTAGGTTGGGATGATATGCACATAGCAAACTCAAGTGGGGATGCATACTGCAAACTCATCATTAAACAATGAGGAAACAGCCAATGAAAACGGCTCAAGTTTTTTTAATCACTAGAAATAGTAAGTTAAAATTTCCAAAAATTAGGGGTTAATCCCAGAATTCTGTGATTGAGAGAAATGAACAATAAGAAGGCGATAGCAAGAAGGTGAGCGGGATCATTCTTGGCACGGTAGTAAAGAAAAATTGCCCTGAGGGATAGTGCTATCCTGGCAGTGGTGTGAGGTGCCGCTATGGGGATCGGGAATGCTAGGAACAATTTCCGGGCAGTTCTGGGGTTCTGCGTAGTGACTGGTCGTTTTAATGGTTAAAGGAGCTTAATTTTAGGGGGTGTTTTTGGCTGGCTTGTTACTTTCTTCGGGTAGTTTTTAAGTTAGTTTAGTACTTTAGGTGGAGTCATTGGCTCCCATGGTGTGTAAAGTCCTGTAGAATGAAATAAATAAATAAATAAAAAAATAAATAAATAAATAAATAAAAAGGGCGAGCGGCGGACAATGTGAATGGATGTGCCCTGTAACAATCAGTAACACATGAAATATTGCTTCTTTGAGTAACAATCACTGCATGCACGATTGTTATTGCTGCTAATCGTGTTTGGTATCAAAACGGAGAAAGACCAAGTCAGCTACACTGAGAATAAGAGTGGCGCCCTCCATTGAGAATACTATTTACTTCCCTAAGAAGACCAAACATTAGTGATTCCAAAGGAGGGGCAGCAGGGATGGAGGGGCATTCACACCACACAATGGTGGGAATGTGAGAGAGGGGAGCCGCACGGGAAAATCTGACCAGGGGAAATGTGGATGGGAAGGGGGTGCGAGGAGGGACGGGCGACTAACAGACATTTTCGTTTCATGCAGCCCAGTAAAGTCACTCGCGCATGCAGAAACCAGCTAGGCCGTGTTTCCCTAGTCAATCTCGTGCTTTGTGCTCATGCAATGGGCGGCAATGCCGTTGTCTTCCTTTTTATTCGTGGCGTTTCCCATATGCTGACTCAGTCTCGTCCTCACATCCTTTTGAGTCTCTATGTACACAGCACTGAAGCCCTTGCATAGAACACAGTACGTTCCTTCTCTCGTATTCACTACCTTTCCCATAGTCACTTCATCTCGGACTTTTTGTGTGTCTCTCTTAGCTGGTAGGGCTTCAGTTTTGCTCCGTATCAAACTCGATTTTAAACCATTCGTGTTTTTCAAGTAAGAACCAAGGCTCTTCTTCCTCACGATGTTAAGGATTCCATCAGTCACGCCCTCCAGAAAGGTAAGGCCCACTCTTATTGTGTCACTCTTGTCACCTCTTATATTTCCCACCCTAACCTTATGGCTCCCCTCTCTCTTCGCCTTCTTCATCAGTCGATTCAGAAGACTTGCAGGATAGCTCAATGCTAGGAATCATTCTTTTGCTCACTGGAGATGTGGCACAGTAAGATTTTGGCTACTCAAATTTCTAACGAGTCTGGTGAACTCGTTTTTGGCAATGGCATTTAACTGTTCGTTGGGGTATCCCGAGAAGTATGGGATACCCCTATCTGCAGCCATTTCTTTCTGGTAGGGCTTGGAAGTGACACGGCCGCCTCTATCTCTCTCCAGTATGATGTTCAAGAAGGCAATCTTCCCTTCTTTTTCTTCTTCTGCAGTAAAGGTCAAGTCTGCCTTCCACTTATTATTTGTCTCGGTCACTTTTTGCAATTCTCTCTTCTTGATCTTCACCAGCACATCATCCATGAACCTTTTCCACGTCGCAACTCTTGGAATACTTTTCAAAGCCAACTTGTCAAGATGCTGCATGACCATTTCCGCCAAGATTGGGGAGCTGGAGTACCCCATATGGGCCCCCTTGATTTAACAAAAGGTCTTATTCCCAAACTTAATGTAAATGGTGGCAAGCAGCACTTTTAACAAAGCTCCATCTCTCTAGTACATTCTCCTCGGCACCTTCATTTTTCTTCTCGACATTTCCAACTTTTCCAAAATCAGTCTATGGGAAAGGCTCGGGAAAAGTTGTACAACATCTAGCGACACAAACATTCCATCATTCTCAATCTTCATTCCACGAAGTTACTCCAGGAAAAGATAACTGTCCAGTTATCGAAAATTAGCAGCTACGTGAGTGTCGCCAGTTTTTGAAAGTGTGCATTTACAAAAGTTTTAAATCCATTTTAAGACATTTCATCGATTTAAATAGAAATAAAGACAATATCTATAGCGTTTCTGGCCAAGTGGTACTAGACATACATATCGGCTCTTTCGGTCAGGTTTCCTGATATTTTTTCAGTGACTAGTTTGATAAGTTAAAGTTAAATTATGGCGTACAACATTTCTAATAATAAAACTGAGTGTGTGTTGATTCGGCTACTTCGTTCCCTTCTGCTAAGCAAACATTGGTTAAAAGTATAAACAAACTAAATAACCCTAATGCCAGGATATCGCAGTTTCAGAGCCAAATATTAACAACCAAAGTTCAATTTTATAATAAAGTAGAAGGTTGACAATCGTAATTAAAACTTATTTATACACGACTTACAAGAGGAGTTTCGGTATCCACCAAAGCAGCTATAGTTGAACCCATCCCGTTAAACTTATAATTTGCAAAAACTCTTGGTTTAGACTGAAAGAAAGAGGACGCAATTTACTTGAACTTCACTCAGAAAACATAGTTTTATCTCCCAAACATCCATCGCTCCATTAAAAAAAAAGCAGAACCCATCCCTCCACCTTTTTTTCCAAAATCCTGGACAAATTCTTGTGCTACGGGACACCGAAGTTAACCTCGCCGGGGTGCAGGCAGCACTATACGGACAATTTGTACACTACTTAATTCAGTCTACCATTTCAGCTGCGTATTAACTAGTTGAGTATTGTTATGTAGACGAAGCCTGAATATACCAATTACTTAAAATTATTCTAATTACCTGCAATATTATACACGAAGGACATGTTAACATCAGAATCTCATTCAGAATAATTAAAGTTTACTTTGTGAGTCTCAGATCAATGTAAGTAATACTACTGGTGATAAGTGGGTGCCCCAAATAAGTAACACCACTCCACGTAACACCAACTAAGTTTCAATTAGGACACCCAATCCCAGGATCCTAATGTCATTAGCATGCCGGGCCTACGATGCATAAACAGGGAAGTAGAGAAATAAACATAATTTTGGTGTTTTGGCGTATTTCTTGCTTGTGTACTTTTTCCATGGTGGCTTATATTTAGTTGCTCGTGTATAGTCACCGGGTCGTAATACTTGCAGTACAGTATAGTGCGGAGCATACCAGAAAGTTATCATTGATTTAAACTAGGAAAAAAGAACATTTGATCATTTCAAATAAATGAAGAACATATTATTAACTCGTTTCTTGGATTAGTTCGCTTTTCAACTTTAAATAGGTTTACTTTAAACAATGAAGTTACCGAACAAAATTCGTCTTGTAACTTTTTTAATCACTTGAAATAGTAAGTAAAAATTTCCGAAAATTAGGGGTTAATCCCAGAATTCTGTGATTGAGAAAAATGAATTCTGAAATACATCCCGAAATGAAAACAATTATTTTCGGGTTTTGGATGCCCTAGTTTGGGTTAGGAAGATCTGTAGCAGCTGGAACCTTATACGTAGAATGGTATCGGAGCGAATTAATAGCTCAACCTCTCGCCCAAAGAGGATACCAGGAATCCTTCTTATGATTTTACGACCACTGCATGCCTAAGGTAATGTTTGGTTCACATATTCGGCATAGGTATAGGCTTTTCAAGGTGCTTAGGTTTGGTTAGTAAATACTCGCTAGTGCGAATATAAAGAATAATAAAAATAAAGAACCAACATGCAAATAGAGGTGGTACTCCATGTGGCGAACTACATGTGGGGATACTACCAGGATTGCCTCTAGCTTGTAGGGGGAAAAGTAATTCAAGTGCTAACTCTGCCAATTTATTATTCAGCCTTTTGAAACATTATCACCAGCACTACATACCTCATTCGGTAAAGCTGGCAAAAGCATTCCAGGTGTCAAGTCTAAACAACAGTTTATTATCCAAACTTTTGAAACACTTTAACCAGCACTAAATACCTCATTCGGGCAAGCTGGCAAACATATTCCAAGTGTTAACTTTGAACTATACTTTATTATCCACACTTTTGAAACATTATCACC
>JAHWFP010015288.1:0-28560 GCA_023313725.1 Lithobius niger | reverse complement strand
GGGGGGGGGGGGAGTGTGTAAAATGGAAATAAACGTCTTCATTGTTTCTGTTAAAAAGGGGAGAAAATACTTATGTGAAACCCCGGCATTATACACTACGTTTATACTACGGAAATTGTGTATGTAGTAATATCGTGTGTTGAAATTTTAACGACATTACACAATAATAATCGTTTGGCTTCGCAGCGCTTGCACTATGTAAACAACGCAAACAGGATAGGGGTTATATGGTGACGAATTAACAACTTTATTAGGAAACCAAATAATAAAAGAATATAATGCAATGCAGCTATGCGTTGATCAAATAAGTCGCTGAAATAACCAAGCATTTTATGGCTAAAACACCGGACAGTTACGTACTAAAAATTCTGGTTGGTGGTGGTCGTCTGTAGGACTGGTACCGAAGCGGTGTTTGCTGTATAACAACTGCCGACAAACCCGTAGGCCTACAGCTTGAACCGACTTGTCCTCGTAAATAATAAACAACCGTAAGCGTCGAAAAATAGCTGGTGCAGACGTTGAGACCAAAGAAGAACAATAGAGACGGTTCACGCTATTATCAGCCCCCGGGGTCGTGCATAGAAGCCGTACTTACTCGTTACCATAGTTACCATTTTGAGCTAGTGCTGGCCGTCCGGCGTCTAGTGCTAATTTCAGTTATATTGTCGATTGGAATTCGAGCTTAATACACACGAACACACTTTTAACGTTCGGAGCGGTCCAACTTACGTTTTATAATTAGTATTCATTAGTTTGTTAGTCCCGAGTTGCGTCGATTCATTAGATCGAAAACGGCGGCCATGTTGGATCCACAGATCACAGAAATACGTGACGTAGGTGGAGCGCCTACGCATAGAGTGTGACGTCACAAGAGCTTTTTCCCGCAATATCCAAAAAGTGTCGGAATAGACCGGTGTGTCGCTAATGTCGCGTAGCGTTATTGTAGGTCCAAGGCCGGCTGAGATAGTAGCTGAGCTCCACTCCAGGCCCGTCAGCTTGCTTCTGTTTAGTGACAGACACGTTAGGAGTCGTCCAGTACCGTATCGATTGAAAACCCAAAGGAATTTGTATATGGACTAAGTGAATGCGTGAAAATCACTCAATATGCGCCAGATCTTGCAATTTGATCGTTACCTTTACGTGTTTAAAGTTTAAAGCATAAATTTTGTTCAGATACCAATCCTTATGCGGTACGGTACTGGACGACTCCTGGCGTGTCTGTCACTAAACAAACGCAAGCTGACGGGCCTGGAGTGGAGCTTAGCTACTATCTCATCCGGCCTTGTGTAAGTCGCATGAGAATGTCCTATTCTGCAATACGTGGCGCCACTACTCATACCTAGGACGATATATGGTAAACTGCGTTTACCGGACTAGCAGATTCACGGTTTAAGGCTCAGCCATCATTGATACCTCCGGTTTGAGATTATGGGATGGCAGTCGCCATAATGATTGGCATGGGGTACACAATGTTCGAGAAGCACAAGACCGACGAATAGGGAAAAACACGCATGGCTACAGTTACACTGTGACATTCTTTGCAAATTTATCCTAGAACAGAAAAAAAGTTTGCACTAATTTTTCAATGGCTGTTTGATTTTAGAAATTGATCATGCCTTATCCTTTCACATCATCTGCAAACTTCCAGCAATCATTCTTCACAGCATAATGAGAATCGGTAGTGTACAGGGAAAATAGTTTTGGCTCAAGGACTGATCCCTGCGGTACTCCTGATGCAAATGGCATCCAGGCAGACTTTATGCCACTGACAACAACCCTTTGCTCTCTGCCATACAGGAATGCTTCGATCCATTTTACCTTACCTAAACTAACTCCACGATAACAAAGGTTGTCAATAAGAATGCTGTGTTTTTCTGCGGTATCAAATGCTTTTTCAACGTCTGCAAAGAAAACATCCACCACTGATCCCTCGTCGAGAGCCATGGTCCACTTGTTTCTTGCTGAAAGAAGATTCGTAGCGCACGACCTGCCTGGAACAAATCCGTGTTGCGTGTTGTCCACAATTCCTAAGGTCAATAAGCTCAGCATTAAGAATACCAAGGAAAACCCTCTTACAACATTTGCTTATGCTAGTCAGAAGGCTCACTGGTCTGTAGTTGATGGAAGACATTCGACTTCCTTTCTTTTTATAGATAGGTGTAACGTTTGCCTGTCTCCATTCTGTTGGGATCTGGCCTAAACTAAACGACTTCGAGAAAAGGGCTGCCAGAGGTGCAACCAGTGTGTGTGCACATTCCTTCAGGAGTTTATTGGGAATTCCATCTGGACCGTATGCTTTATTGGTGTCAAGGTTTTTCAAAACAACAAAGATTTAGAGTAAGAATACCATACTAAAAAAAAGTTCTAAAAGCAGTTGCCTCAGATGTCCTGGGCGGGGACACACCCGAGTCCAGCGTGGGCAGCAATGGTAAAGAAAGACACGGACTAACCAGTGTGTACGCTGAAAAGACGCTTTACTTCCTGTAAGGGGTAGCATTTATACAGGCATACCGGAAGTCATGTGATTGGTAACACCACATAAATAATGGTATAGCCTATTAGGTAATTAAAGGGTAAGCTGGGTATGGTTGACATAATGACGTAAAATTGACGGCAGCCATTGTGGAGCCACAGATGACGTCTCCACAACACTGGGCCACAATTGAGCTGCATGCCTACATTAGGAAACAATTTCAAACATTACTTTTGTAAGAACGGAATTACAGCAGTTTTTAAACAAGTTTTATGAGTGTAAGGAGCGCTAAGTAGGACACTTGGGAGGCGACTGGACGCATCGGAAACGCCATAGCTAAGAACCAGCGTGTGAACAAAAGCATGTTTGGATAAACACTTCAATTATTTTTAGTTTATAGTTTTTAAAGCAGATTTCGGAAATACAAATGTAATATAATTAACAAGTTTAAAATCCATTAAAAAGTAATTTTATTTAACCAATGAAAATTAAGAGCAATGAGCTCATGGAAATGTTAAGGCTGATTAGCCAATCAAGTGCAGCCATGCGCTCACAAAATCTTTGACGTCACAACGGGAATTCCCCCCGCTGGTGATAGTAGACCGAAAACTCAACAGGAAAGAGAGAGAGTGACTCCAGCCACGATGAGCATGACTTAAAGGTTCCTGCACGCTACCACTCGAAGGTCGGACAAAAAGAAAAGATACAAAAAACAAGTTAGGAGATGAGCGATTGAGGCGGTGAGCCAGGGCAAAGGCACGGCAAACTACAACTTCCTATTCTGTGAGTATGAAAGGGAAAGAACTTAAATTAGCGATAAATTAGTTTTAAATCAGTTTCGGAATAGAAAACGATGTAACCAAATTTAAATGAACTTAGACCTGATATCGGAAATATTTTAATATTCTTTAGAAAGCTGTTAGCTAGAAATCTTAGCTTACATCACGTAGTTAAGGTTATTAAAGAGTGTCAATTTGAAAACAAGAACACATGTAATAAACGTTAAACAAACCATCAAGAGTGTTGAAGACGGATGGACTTTTGTTAATAATCAATCAATGGATTATGGTAATGTCATGTGAAATGTCAATGATTGTTTTATTCATTGAAAGCCAATGATTTGATGATGATGTTGATGGAACACTCCGAGTGTCTGTATACAATTACTGATGTCCTTTTTAGTGTAAATAAATGTTAATTGTTTTTTTTTTTCTTATCCGAATCACATCAGTTTCGAAACATGCATGGCCTGTTGAAATATTCCTTGAGTTTAAATCTAGATGAATTTAAGTAAATGGTAAGACCTATAGATTAGGCGATTGTAAAGTATGTCCTTTGGTAATGTATGGTAATGAATAATCAATCAATCAATGGATTAAGGTAATGTCTTGTGAAATGTCAATGATTGTTGTATTGATTGAAAGCCAATGATTTGATGATGAAGTTGATGGAACACACCGATTGTCTGTGTACAATTACCGATGTTCTTTTTAGTGTAAATAAATGTTAATTGTTTTTTTTTGTTTCTTGTCCGAGTCACATCACTTTCGAAACATGCACGGCCTGTTGAAATATTCCTTGAGTTTAAATCTAGATGAATTTAAGTAAATGGTAAGACCTATAGATTAGGCGATTATAAAGTACGTCCTTTGGACTAAGTTGGATCTCGAATCTTTTTTCCTGACAAATTTTTGAGGAATTAAACAACAATTGACCGGACAATTATAAGAGAATAAATGAAATGAATCAAGTTAATCTTTAATTATTTAAGAAAAATACTGAACGCAAGTTTAAGTGCTAAACCGCTCGAGCGCGACAAAATCCAACAAAGTACTCAAAGGCCCCGCTTTTACACTTTACTTTATTTTCGTAAGCACTACAGTGCCATACAGGTTATGTAGTAAAGACAATTACATTTCGCGCATGTAAAGACAAAAGTATAAGAAAAAAAAAAAGAAGGAAAAGACTCTTCACAAAAACTGCAAAAGTTAAAATAATAATAAGGGTTAATTTATAGATTAACTAAGTAGCAATTTCAGTTAACTTCTAAACAATTTCAGTATTTAATTCTTTGCAAAAATATGTACCAAAATACGTAACAAGCAATATATTTCCACTTTACAAATGCGTCACTAGCAAATTTTAAATTGCTCTATGGAGCCCCCTTCCTCGTGGCATTGACATTCTTTTGCCTAGCGGCTCCTGACACGTAATCAGAAACTTAAAAAAAAAAAGGAGCACAACACTTGCCGACACACTTTAACTTTACCTTAACTTTATTTAAAACTGTCAAATCGCCAATAGGGTATTACATGACGAAGAACAAAAAAGAGCACAAGAAATAAAAACACTAAACACTTGCCTCCATTATGTACAAGAAAACGTGGTCCCACACAGGGACTAACGGACTAATGCCTCAGTTGAATACAGAAAAGGGTGATGCAAATATTCACCATGACTAACCAAAAATAATATTTTCATTCAATGCGTACTACTATCACTCTTGATACTACATAATTATACAGTTGAATTTATGTTTTACGTATACAGTGATTCTATAAAACTCAAAAATTCATTTTAGCTATGGTAAATTTTAACATGCATACTGTCTTTACATAGGAAATACTAAATTTATACAATTTATAAATTAGTCATTCACGGACTGCCTGTGCTAGTAAGGTTAGTTAAAAAAGAAAGTAGTACGCTAAGCTCAAGGGATGAATACAAGATTTAAGAATCAAACGTGTTTTTAAAAGCATTGAATGAGGATGCAGAGATCACATGTTCAAGTAAGCTGTTCCAAACGTGTTGTAGTCAAGAAAAAACATTTTTTGCCTACACGCGCTTACGGAAAATAAATTTTAGTTTCAACCCCTGGTTGCAATTGAAGGAGTTTTCGATGAGTAGGACCACCGTAATTTAATTTCAAGATTCTAAGTGTAGTGTAGATATACACTACAGTAATCCACGGTACCCTGCTAGTACCAGTAAATTATTTACTAAGCATACAGCTAACCACTAACGTCCAACACTCCGACAGCAAAAAGGTATACACTGACAGAAAGGATGAAACCATTCCCTAAGAAGGAGGAAGGCATAGATGAAAGACGACTAAAGAGAGTTCATTGGGAACGACTTTTAACAAAAACGTGCAGAGTATTATCAAGCCTGCGACCATACGTACAAGAAGAAACAGACCGTAACCGTACTTCACGAAGAAATGAAAGACTGACCCACCCTATCATCCAGCAGCAGGCCAAACGACGTCAAGAGTCCAAACGATTCCTCCATCAACTTGGTGAGAAAGTAGCTGCAACCATGAATAATCCCAAACCTTTAGCACTGAAAGGTAAAGGCCTGGAACAGATAACAAAGTAGCTGCGCCTGGCCAGGATGCCTGCCAGAGTTAAAACCTAGAAAACCCAACACCACCAGGCACCTGATGCAAGAAATACCCAAAGAAACTGAAGGCAGAGGGAAACTGACCACTGTAAACGATCCTGCACAAGAAGTTAAGACGATATACCAAAAGATGCTGTGACAGCAGAATCAAACGAAGACCACTCTCCATTATTTGCTAGCTAAGAAAAGAGGATGTAGATAATGCTTGCCAGTCCAAACAAACATTGTGGAATTCTGGACTCGAGCTAAAACGTCAGACGATGGTTTCAAAGAGATGCCCGTGTGTCACACTTTGGATGCCACAAGCTGGTTGCAAATCAGTACCCTATCCTTGCACGACCAAAAAATGCTGTCACCAGCACATTGTGAGTCTCATAAAATACTCACTCCATAAGTTCATCTCAATAAACGGTACCACTGGATCCACTCACAAAGCTCAAGGGGTTGTTATTTGTAGTTCTCTGTGGGCTACCTTTTAGTCGATTGGCCAGAAAGTCAAATTTAGATTTTTGGTATCAGAAAAGTGGCAAAATTTTTTACCTATACCACGTTAAATATCATATAATATTGAACAACTCTTAGTTCAATAATCTTTGATACGGAATAGCTTAATGGGCCAAACTGGGGTCAAAAGATCAACAAAATACAAAATTTTTGACAATTTGGCCTATTATTTTATAACTATTAGTGCTACAAAAGAATGTTTGAGATAAAAGGCGTTTGCAATAACGGAAATGTAGAATGTTGGTCCTATACCTTTTTTACCAAACTCTCAGAACTACTACCAACTTTTTGCATTTTGGTTTGTTATTAACGAACCATTATTGCTACAAAAAAACGGTAGAGGTGGAAGTTGTTTGCATTCACATAATATAATTGTTAGTCGTAAATATTTTTTTTTCACTGGCGGAATATGGTCATTTTGGGCATTTTTCACCAATATCTGGCGTATTTTTTGTCTCGATTTGGCAAATTGCATACAACTTTCAATAATTGCTGTTGCGTCGTTTCTAATACCAGAGGCACAGTGCAATTATTCACTTATTTTCAACTGCCGTTGTGATGTTTCTAATTTACGTGAATGACTCCAATTACGTTCATTCGAAAGGTAGGAACGTATTGTTTACATCAAGGGTAATAGGAAGGGTTTGTTACTGTTACGAACCAAGCTATGCCCGTTTTACTAGGGGCTGGTACACTGGTGGGGATGTATTCTTCACATCAAGGGTAAGTGAAAGGGTCTGTCACTGCTAGGACCAAGCTTCGTCTGTTTTACTAGGTGTCGGTACCACAGGCACTGTTCGATTTTTCACTTATTTTCATTTTCAACTGACAATGTGAGATTTTTAATTTACGGCTATGACTCCAAATAGGTTCATTCGAAAAGTGGGGATGTCTTCTTCGCATCAAAGGTAAGTGAAAGGGTCTGTCACTGTTAGGAACCAAGTTACACCCGTTTTACAAGGTGTTGGTACTACAGGCACTGCTCGATTTTTCATTTCTTTTCGATTTACGTTTATGACTGCAATTATGTTCATTTAAAAAGTGGGAATGTTTTCTTTGCATCGAGGGTAAGTAAAGAGTCTGTCATTGGTAGGAAAAAAGCTACATATGTTTTACTAGGTGTTGGTACCACAGGCACTGTTCGATTTTTCATTTATTTTCATTTTCAACTGCCGTTGTGAGGATTTCAATTTATAGTTATGACTCCAATTAGGTTCATTTAAAAAAAGTTGGAATGTCTTCTTTGCATCAAAGGTAGGTGAAAGGGTCTATCACTGCTACGAACCAAACTACGCCCATTTTATTAGGTGTTGGTACCACAGGCACTGTTTAATTTTTACTTAATTTCAACTTTCAACTGCTGTTGTGATGTTTCTTAGTTAGGTTAAGTTTCCAATAAGGTGTGTTCGAATGGTGGAAAAGTTTTCTTTGCATCAAAGATAATTGAACTGGTCTACACCACTGTTCGGGAAGTCACAACAGCATGTAAAGTGAGAAATGAGGGAAAAAAATTGAATGCTGCCTGTGATACCAGCCTCTAGTAAAACGGGCATAGCTCAGTTCCGAACAGTGATGTACCCTTTTAATTACCGTTGGTGGAAAGAAGACATTCTTGCCTTTTGAACAAACGTACTGGGAGTTATCCACCGAAATTAGAAACGTCTCAACAGCAGGTGAAAGTCGAAAATGGGCGAAAAACCAAACGGTACCTGCGATATCAGCCCTTACTTAAATGGGCGTAGCTCATACCTAACAGTGGTAGATTCTTTCAATTATTCTTGACACGAAAAAAAGAAAGTCCCACTTTTCGAATGAATCAAATTGGAGTCATCCACACAAATCAGAAACGACACAACAGCAGTTGAAATTTGTAGGTTGGTAAATTGTGATATCCAGGCATTAAATAAACCAAATCGGCCCCAGATGACTGTTTTTTCGAAAACCATAAACTGAGAGATACCTAAAAAAGGTATGGATCTATATTGTAGATTACATAGCTGGAAACAACTTTTATTTTAACTGTGTTTTGGTAATAATAACTCGTTTTGACTAAGAAGCCAAAATGGCAAAAAAAAAATGGTAAATTTTGACTTTTTGACTCCAATTTGACCCATTCAGCTGCTCCGTATGAAAGGTTATCGCTCTAAAATTTGTTAAGTAAAGCGATGTGTCATTCGGTGTAGATAATATTTTGCAACCTTGACTGCTTCCGAAAAGTGTCTGGCCCATGCACTATTAAGAACATTCAGATTAGCATCTAATGCACAAGTCTACCAAACACAACCCCACATGAATAAAGAAGCTTCTTCATAAAAAAAAAAAACCCCACATCGTCAGCAAAAGCGGTTAAACCTACTCCCTCAACAAATGGAAATGAAACGGGCCACACGGAATTACACAAACTAAAAAGCAATGGTTCTGTGCACAAAAGAACAGCAGTCCTTGAAGTGACTCACCTTGCCTAATAACCCGCTGTAATGGCATTGGACTAAGGAGCAAACCATCCAGTTAAAAAAGAACAAAACACCAATGTACCGAGGACAGCAAAACAAACTTGTGTTCGACCATGTTAAAAGCCTTCCATTCATCTAAATTTAGACCAGAGGCCCGAATCAACCTATCATTACAGTAATGGAGAACATCATGGCTGAAGTTAATGGTGTTGTGAATAGAGCGAGCTGACACACGCTTGCCTTATTGTGATGAGCAACTGTACCGACAATATCTCAACTTGGATGCTCTTGTCAGTCAGTAGTCTAACAGACGTCCCGTATTTCTACAAAACAAAAGTTTTGCAGGTGTTTCATTTGTAGTGACTGTAGGGGTAGCTTGAGTGACAAATAGATAATTCTGCAGGGCTATTTTGTGCTGAACGTCGGATGCACGTTTATATTTGATAACAGATTTAATAATCTGACCTGCGATTCAGCTTGACCATTCATGGTTGTGAAATAAGATGCGAAATAAACACGTTGAATTTCACAGCTATGCAGATAGGATTTTAAACTCAATAGACATAAATGGTGGTCCGTTATAGGATACCAGTACCTTGCAGTAACCCAGTAATGAGTATACATCTTTCACCATGAGAGATCCAGTGAAACAGCACAATGGACGTGCACCCTGTCCCAGGACTTCACTAGATATTCCCACGAAATGTTTTCTAAGAAGAGACTGTACTGTTTTATAGTTTGTCAGATATTACACGTTTTAACAATGCATTCTAAATCCACATCTATTTTAACCACCAAACTTTTGAACGTGCAAATGCTTGAATACCCATAATACCCACGTCGTCAACATGTAGCTCTGCTAAAATTTGTTCATGCAGGTTGGTAGGACAATAACTTACCACCCCAAAAAGTCTTTGTTTTCAATAGGGATCTCGTTCTTCCTCTGAAAATAAGGCTGTAGTTCATTACTGTCAATTTTATTAGCCCATCCTGCTTGTCTGTAACGTAAAACTTGACACAAAACTTTATTTTTTCAAGCAAGTTTTTCAAACTGGCTACTTAAAATTAGCAGTGATAATATTTGTTGAGTTTGTATTACTATCACGGGATTAGGTTTATTGGGTAGTTCGCACCGCAGACGAAGATGTAAAATGCTGTTAGCTGTAAGAATAGATTTACTTGGGATGTGTTGCAAATCATAAGTTTAGTCATTCAGGAATAAGGCCCAGCAAAACTCGCGTGAAGCCGCCAGTATGGGCATGCCTACCATACGCCAAAAATAGAAAGGAAACCCTTTTAAGCCAGTTTGGAAAGTGAATTTGTGCCCGTACAAATATTACTGGAGTATTTTGACCCCGATCGCAAATGTGAATTGGTCCCTATCAAATTATGCATACACCATTCTGCTTTTTATAAGCACCTAGAGGCAATTGTCCCTAACCAGATTGCAGTATATGCAACAAAACTGCTCAGACCCTCTGATGAGGCATCGCAGTCCAGTGTTGGTTTCCACACCTATGCCAACTTAAAGAGAAATCCATCGGGGCCCTGAACATTCTTACAGGTTCTGTCAGGCACTTCATGGGGCAGGTATTGCACTGCAATGTTGTGCCTGTACCGAGCCCTTGTGTGTAGCAAGCTTGATTATGCTTGCATGGTTTTTGGTTAGGCTAGTGATTCAACTCTCCAGATGTTATACCCTGTGCACCACTGTTGCCTTCCCACCCCATTTTTGTACCACTGTCGCCTGCGTTTGGCGAGTGAGGCAATTGTGACATCTCCAGTGGCCAGCCTCTTATGCTGATGCCTCCTTTGGCAATTCGTCGGCAGCTGTTTGCCATTCAGTGTGCTATGCGGCTGTGTGTTGTGCAATCATCTCCTGGTTGGCCAATGGCTTTCGGACAAGTCTTGCGGGCTGGCAGATGCGGGGTAGGTAAAGTTGATTTCCATGATAGGCTGCTGCAGTCCTGCTGGGAGAGGGCATTTCAAACACCCCACATCTTGAAGTTTGGGAAGCGCCAGTGACCCCTAGGATTGTCCTAAGTGGCATTTTGACATTTTTGCTGGCAGTCATTCGAAAAGTTCCACTCCACCTACAAGGTATTTACAAGAATTCTGGTGCTAAGTTATCAGTACGTTGGATATCAGCGGCTGTTTAATGATGGGTCGAAATCAGAAGTGGGCATGGTATCTGCTTGTGTGCATGAAGGGGTGACTGTTTCCCATCGCATTCCATCAGGCTATTCTGTTTTCAGCAAGCTCTTGGCACTCAGGCTGTTTAATGGATCCTTTGACTTTCGGGGCATGCATTTTATCATCTTTAATGATTGTGCGAGTTCCCTGGAGTCCTTGGCATCATATAACCTTCGTAAACCTAAGACACAGCAAATCCAAACTCTGCTTTACGCTTGCCTGGCCAGCGGAAAACTGTGATATTCTGCTGGATGTCGGGCCATGTTGGAGTAAATGGGATTGAACACACTCATGGAGCTGCGAAAGGGGCCCTTTCAGGTCCTCTAGAAAGGGTTCTCAGCCTTGTTCCCTCGGACGCCTTTTTAACGCTTTGTTTGAGGTTGCATGCTGCTTGGCAAGCCTTGTGGGATGAACAAGATGGTTATAAGTTGCTGTCTTCCACAACATTTAGCACATCATTTGGGGATTGAGTTTGTCCTCTTGTCCGGAAGTTTTTTTTTTAATGTTTGCAGGCAGTACAGATGTTTGATAAGATCTCGATTTAGGGTTTGTTTACCATGTGTAATGTGTGATGCAGTGGCAACCCAGACCAATGCACTGTGACTGAGGGTGGTACTAATGACCTAGCTTTCAACGTGTCATTAAGCCTCAGTAAGGCAGCATTATGCTTAGTTCTCGGGCTGCTCACTACAAGGCAGCAGAAAGACAGATTCTAACCCTTTCAGTTTAGCTCTGGGGCTGCTCACAAGAGGCACACTGGTCTATTCCGACAATTCGTGCATATTTGCGTTCACGCGCTCACGCACTCAATGGAGGAGCCCCGCTGACGTCACGAATTTCTGTGATCTGTGGATTCAACATGGCCGCCGTTTTCGATCTGATGAATCGACGTACTCAGGACTAACAAACTAATAAATACTAATTATAAAACGTAAGTCGGACCGCTCCGAACGTAAAAAGTGTGTTTGTGTGTATTAAACTACCGAATTCCAATCGACAATATAACTGAAAATGAGCACTAGATGCTGGACGGCCAGCTCTAGCTCAAACTGGTAACCATGGTAACGACGAAGTACGGCTTCTATGCACGATCCCGGTGGCTGATATAGCGTGAACCATCTTAATTGTTCTTCTTTGGTCTCAACGTCTACGCCAGCTATTTTTCGATGCTTACGGTTGTTTATTATTTAAGAAGACAAGTCAGTTCAAGCTGTAGGCCTACGGGTTTGTCGGCAGTTGTTATACAGCAAACACCACTTTGGTACCAGTCCAACAGACCACCACCACCAACCGGAATTTTGAGTACGTAACTGGCTGGTGGTTTAGCCACAAAATGCTTGGTTATTTCAGCGACTTGTTTGATCAACGCATAGCTGCATTGCATTGCAATAAAGAAGTTTATTTCCATTTTACACTCCCCCCATTACCAGGGAGACGGGGGTTGCGAATGGGTTGCAAATTAGTCCGACAGCTAGATTATTTATTACCTTCCACCCCGTTTGGTGTGTGACGTTACAAATTTACTAGCTCCCCCAAAGTCCAAAAGGTCCTCTCTTCGGTTGTTTCTTCCCCCCCCCCCCCCCCACTCGACATTACCATTCATTAGCACTTTACCTCTTTCTTTTAACTTTTTTCAGTTTTACCTGTCCACCTACTAATCCCCCCCCCCCCCCAGCAGTTGTGCTTTTCAATTGGCAACGTCGTTCAGTGTCGTAAAACAATATTTTCTCTGGGAAGGGGTACATTTTAGGTATCCCCCCATCTGCTGAAAAAAGTATGACCACTTCATTTTACTGTACAATTATTTTTCTTGCTGTATGTAATCTATGGCTTCATAAAAAAGTCAGATAATAGCGAATAAAAAGTTATTTCAAGGATTTGTACGGCTCCTCTGATCGTCTCCCGCCCCCCATTCTTTAGACCAGTACGGTAAGTAGAGAAGTTCAATTTGTTTGATTTTAAGGAGCACGAAAACCAAACTGCCCCACGACGATGAGACTGAGAGGACTTTTGTGATAGATGTGGCAGTAATACAGAAAAAAAAAACCTGTAATTGTTGAGGTCACCTGTTGATTAAACAATGGTTCGGCTGGAATTTTAATTATCCGTATTAATAATGTTGTTGGCTAAAGCCTGCTGGGAAACACTTGTTTCTTAATCCACCGTTTGAGAAACGACGTAAATATCTTAAGGGCCCCATAAAAACAATACCATTTAGCATCACGGTAGGTAGACGTAATACATTGCGCAACGCAACTCAATGAATTCGTAAAACTCTCACGCAAATCAGAAGCTCCAGTGACGTCATTTGGCGGGAAAAAAGATAATGAGCTTGGGAATGACCAACCTTTCCTAATACTATCGTTCCACTCGACCTTGACAAAAGGGCAGCAGCTAGAAAGATTCTAACCCTTTCTGCGCTTATGTATATTAGAGAAGGAGCCTTTGTGTGAGCTCTCTCTCTCTCTCTCGTTGTGGCTTGCCTGGTGGCTCTTCTATTCTTGACTGTTGTTCTTGGGATCATAGGATATGCCTAGAGGCGTGACGCTGTCTTCAGGACTCTTGTTCAAGCCAAAGATAAATACATACTGCCACAGTTGCACACTATATGCTAGTGGACCTGTCTCGTCAGTTAGCCTAAACTGGGTCAGCAGTACAGAGAATAATGCTGTAATGCTTACCAAAAGTAGCCCACTGGACACTCGCATCTGATGTCGGGGCTTCAGTAGAGCAAGCCGGACTACTCACCCATTGAAAGTTTGAGAACAGGTTGAGGTCGTTTCTGTCATTTCCTATAAA
Organism: Lithobius niger; assembly: GCA_023313725.1. Classification (NCBI taxonomy): domain Eukaryota; kingdom Metazoa; phylum Arthropoda; class Chilopoda; order Lithobiomorpha; family Lithobiidae; genus Lithobius; species Lithobius niger. The sequence continues at coordinate 14,736 of JAHWFP010015288.1, read as the reverse complement.
CATCAGTTAGAGATTATCACACTCACTGCCCTTCCCTGCAACCAGTACATCACCATAAAATGGCTTAGCCTTAGGGAAATCTTGCAACAGTATTTCCATTCTTTTATTGAAAATACCGGCAGTGCTCGATGGGCCCAACAAGACGTGTTGCTATTCAAATAGCCTTAAACTAGCATTAATGTCAAGGAGAGACTTGGACAATTACTCTTGTTCCATTTGAAAAAAATGTGTCCGACAAGTTGATAACGAAAATGTATCGCACCCATCTAGTTCACTGCATAAATCCTCAACACGAAGTATCGCAAAATATTCAATCACAATTTCAGGGTTAACCGTGATACTGTAGTGTCTGATAATTCACACATGACCGTTTGGTTTACACACAAAAACTACTAACGTTGGCCAAGCACTGCAGCTTACAGGTTGCAGAAGCCCTTCATGTACCCATCGCTTCGACCTTTTCTCGTAGCGAGTGTCACAGACCAAGCATTCATGAATTTAGGCTTGGCTTCAGGTTTTAACTTTACTTTGGCTTTGATATCTTTAAACTTCCCCAAACCAAGTTTGAACAAATCTGGAAATTGATCAAAGATTTCTACTTTATAGAGATTGAGTTACCCTATCGACAAAAGTGACAGAGTTAGCATCATAGAATAACTGAGTGTGGCACGAAATTTGCTGAACCAGTCTTGCCAGATAGAGCTGGCTGTTCACCTGAATATGCATCCAAATGTTCAGTGTGACCATTACAAGTTACACCTTTGTGGTAAAATTATCGCATCACACCCAGTTTCAATTTCAAATGGCAATTCTACACTGTCAAAGGTACAATTAATAATCCACTTGCTACCGTTCAACACTATTAACGATTAACCCATGAATGTTGGATTCAAAAATCGTATTTGACTGTGAATCCAAGTTTGACTTCAACTGCTCCAAGCTAGAGTACTATCAACATCTACCATGTTGAAGTTACCCATCTTATGCTTACCTGAATAACCTTTTTTGCAGGATTCAGGATGTTTGCTTGTAACTAGATCTTTAAAATGGCAAGCAACCACTGAATGTTCTTGAATTCTGCAGAAATCACAGATGTAATCAACACATTTACACTGTGTTCGTTTATATCCGCGGGATGTGCAGCATATGCTACAACACCACTAGAGTTATTTCTAGCAATCTTAGGATCAGAATTTGCTTTAAAGCTGCTTGACAAACTAGCTTTATAATCCAATTACATTTTTGTCTGCAGCTTCTGATGTAAGATCAAATGTGCCATCTTTTGCCAACAACTCATTCTGGAATGCAAATTAATTAATAATTTACGGTATTATGACTGAAAAATATTCACCTCCTGACAGGCAAGAAATTTCACACACACATATCAGCAACTACTTACTTAATATTCGGTATATTATTTTCTGATTTTGTCACAATAAAAATGTTACAATTACATGAAAAACCTAAAATAACAGGAGTTTGGCCCAATGTCAGCTCTTTATACGGTCGCCTTCCAGACATTAGGTCTAGCACGCGTTTTTCTTGTTTTCATGTTATTTAACCGTTTTTATTGTGGCCAAAGCCGGAAATAATAGATAATCAGGATAAATGAGCAAAATGCCGTAGTTGAAGCACGCCTTTTGGCAGGGAAGGGATCCCACTTTCTGAGGATGAGTCTGCAAAGGATAAATAATAATGGCCGGCAACCAATTATTCAATTTTGGTCCATTTGTGATAGAATGACCTCTAGCTTCATAAGAGCAGGAAAGATGCATAGAGGTAAAAATAAAAAACCTGATATTTTGCACATTATTAGCTGACCGGTACCAGGGGAATTTGTAACTCTAAAAAGTCCCTATTGAAACACGCTAGATTCATCCCTATTAGTTCAGTTCGAGTTTTCAGAGGGCGCCACATGTTCCATCTGGTAATTTTTGCTCATTTTTCAGCCCAAAACTGAAGTAAATTAAATTACGACTACGCTAGGCTAAATAATAAGGCGGTTCATAAAAATTTTTTTTTAGAAAGTTGCATCTCCCTTGATTCTATTCTAGTCCTTTTGGTCCAAGAACACTAAATTTAAATTTTTTTGAAAATCGGATTAAATTTAGACCCTGCACATTGTGCCGGACTTTTTTGCATATAAAATGTATAGGAAAAAACACAGTTTTTACTATAAGAAACGCATAAACCCTTTAATATAGAAGTTTCAAATTATTTATACATAGTTTTGCTTCTTCTGGTCTTCATTTTACCATTCAGTACCAATTTTGTCGACTCTACACTATTTCGAAATCTTTCCTAGGAACCTTTACGTGATTCTTCATTGATGCTTTGATCGTTGCGTTGTCTCTTCTCGCCAATTCCTTTTTGCGACATTCTTGCCACTTCTTTAATTGTGCACTCTACCATTGTGCACTCCACCATCTGTATGTGGCACCTTAACATCCGGAAAAAAAGCGGTGTTGCCACTATATGGTTAAAACTTCTGTATTTGTAAGCCGCTTCTGTACCATCTTGGAATCATGGACAAAATCGTTTTCACGTCACTAATCATCTGATGCCACTAATCATCTGTTGCTACTTCTTAGCTTTGAGATCAATTGCTGGAACCCTAAACAGGTAAACATCAGTGTCAGCCGGAGCAAGATGTTGTGCCATCGTATGCACTATTATGTTGACTGAATCGATACGATCAGAATTTAGGATGGAGGCCAAATTGTGCTAGAAGTAGGTTTTCTGCATGCACGAAGAACGTGTTTCTCCGGATGCAGTGCGGCACAACTTCGTTTGCTTGCCTCTCTTCAATTTTTTCGTTAGTCTTCATCAGGAAGAAAAGATTTTCAAGATGATCTATGGTGAGTTCGTGACGTTTGATCAAGAACCACATCATTGCACTCGTTATCACTTAACGATGTACACAGGTCTACATTCACGGTACATGAATTCAGGTGACTGATTCCACATGTTATAGTTAACCATCTACTATGCAAGGACCAATCATGAGTAGCTCCAGATCTGATCAAAATTTCTGATATTTGTCCATTACAAGAGTTTCCATAGATATTTTTGGTCAGATAAGATGCCGTTCGAAATGCCATTGGGATTTATTCACGAGGCTGAGAATAGAACGGAAGAAAAGTTTGTATCCAAGAATTGGCATTTTTTTGCAAGATCGTCCCTAGAGGCCCAGAATAATGTAATAGCCTGGATGAAGGACTTTCAAGATAAGTAAGGATCAGTATTCTCGATGGTCCTAGGTGCTGGGCTAATACATTCTCCGGGCTTCTGGAGAAGATCTTGACAAACGTTCTGGAATTACCAATTCGGGGATGCAATCGTTTCTTCCGTCCTCAGCCTCGTCAAAAAATCTCTGATGAAGTTTGGAAGGACCTCTCGACCGACCAAAAATAGCTATGGAGATTGGTTTCTGCTCTAATATAAAAAGTTAAATAAGATCTGAGCTTCCCACAATTGGTCCTTGCAGATGGCTAACTACAACGTGTACATATGTTGCCTGTATGCGTGTATCGTGAATGCAGCAAAGGTTTTAATCATATTACCTGTGCACATCGTTAAAGTGAGTGCAATGATGTGGTTCTTGGTGAAACAACACGAACTCATTACAGATGATCCTGCCAATCCTTTCTTCCGAATGAAAAGATATGACAAAATTAAAGATAGGTAAACAAAGGAAGTTGTGCCGCACTGCATCCAGAGCAACACGATCTTTGCGCATCTATAGAAAATGTACTTCTAGCACAATTTGGCCTCCAGCCTGAAATCTGATCGTATCGATTCAGTGAACATAATAGTATGTACAACGGGACAACATCTGGTTCTGGTTGACACTGCTGTTCGACTTTTTAGGGTTCCAGCACTTCATATCAAAGCTAAGAAGTGGCATGAAACAAATTTTGTCGATGATTCCAAGCTGGTACAGAAGCTTACAAATACAGAACTTTTAGTCATAGTGGCAGCACAGCTTTTTGTTCCGAATGTTTAGTGCCACACAAAGATGGTTGAGTGCACAGCTAAAGAAGTGGCAAGGTTGTCGCAAAAAGTATTTGCCGAGAACAAACAGCGCAACGATCAAAGCATCATATCAATGAAGAATCGCGCAAGATTCCAAAACAGGAGTTCACAAAATATTTCGAAATAGTGTAGTGTCAACAAAATTGGTACTAAATGTTATAATGAATACTAGAATGAGCAAAACTATGTAGAAATAATTCGAAACATCTGAATTTAAAGGGTTTATACGATTATTATAGTAAAAACTGTGTTTTTTCACATACGTTTTATATGCAAAAAGTCCGCTACAATGTGCAGGGTCTAAATTTAATCCCATTTTCAAAAAAATTTAGATTTAGAGTTTTTGGACCGAGAGGACTAGAATAGAATCAAGGGAGATGCAACTTTCAAAAATTTTATTTTTACGAACCGCCTTACTAAATAATAATTTAATAAAAGCTAGTTTCGTTTAGTTTAGTTTAATTTTAGGCTAAAAACTGAGTAAAAATTCCCACATAAAACATATGGCTCCCTCTATAAACTAAGACTGAACTAATACGAATGTATCTAAGCCGTTTCAGTTTGGGTCTCGGTCACAAATTCTTCTGCTAATACTTACAACTCGAAAAAATATTCTTTTGTCTGTTACCCAACTGTGGATTTTTATATACTAAATCCTAAGTGAATAATTTGCACATGTAAACATATTATATTTAGCTGTATTATATATTAAAATAGCTGTATGTGCACGAAAATTCAACACACCTATCTTATACATTTTTATGATGTAGTCTGAAAAATTATGTCACTACCTTTCATTTGACAACTTGATCATCCCTGTAGCTTCAGTCAGTGGCGTAAATAACGGGTGGGCAGGGAGGACAAGTGCCCCCCCCCCCCAAGGACAGGGCGAGGAGGCGTAAAATCCTGAAAAATCTGTTTGTTATTTTCTTCAAAACCTATTTTTCCACGGAGCCATGCATTAAGCAATGCAAGAAAAATGTTTCTTTAGTAAAGGTAAATTGATTGAAACAAATTTTCAGTATACCAAAGTTCAAGAACAATAAAACCAAGGGGCAGGGACCCCGTGTCACTCATTCAATATTAACCCACTCTGAAAATTTGTCGACAAGCTGAGCAGTCGCCAGTCTCAATAGTAAAACCATTTTTTGAGTTGGGGGTTTGAAGCTTTGCTACGTATCACGGCCTGTATTTGTGGATGCGCTAAGCATGGCGTTTGTACCATCTAGATTATACCATTATACACATATGTATTCGTCCTTTGTTTTTACAATTTTATTGTTCCTGAAAGACGAAGTGGACGTACGTTTTCTAGTAACAGCATCATCAACATATCTTGTTTTCTCAACAATGCATTGACGTGGACTAGTTAGGGGGGAGAGCGTTCCCCATGCACTTTTCGGGAAAAAAAAGCCCTTTGGGGAAAAAAATCTGCCGTGAATGCTAGCATTGCAGTAAGAAAAAAGGCCAAGAGGCCAGAAAAAGGCTAAACGAATGCCACGAAAGGCAGAAAAGGGTAAAAAAAGAGGGTTCAACAAGCAATAAAAAAAAGGAGTACGCCAAGCAATAAATAAAAAATTGTGACAAGCAAAAAAAAAAGGGTAAAAAATAGTAACAAGCAAAAAAAAAAAAAAAACTGAGCAAAAAAAGTGTCTGTGTGACCTTTTACTAGTAAAAAGTTGCCCCTGCCCTCTCGGAGGCCTGTGCACGCTACTGCAACTACGCATTATTAATCTTTGTCCCCTTCTTGTTATGTTACAACAACTTGTTTGGCTTTCTGCCGCAGAGGTCGACCACAATGCAACTTCTGTCGATATTGGACGGGTGGACCTCGGCGGTTGATCTGGGTGTCATCTGAAGTGATCTACTTTGATTTTCAGAGAGCCTTTGACTCTGTAGTGCATCTTAAGTTAATCTCTAAACTCATCGACCTTGGTGTTAATGGCAAAATGCTGGACTGGATTAGGGCATTCCTCTGAAATCGTAAACAGAGGGTTAAATTCAATTCTACCTACTCAGATTGGCTGCTAACCACAAGTGGTGTACCGCAGGGCTCAGTGCTAGGCCCCCTTCTTTATATTCTGTTTTTTGGTGACTTACTACAAGACAACACGAACTTTGGAACTTTGAACTTTAATTTGCAGATGATCTGAAGGCTGGAAACGAATTGATTTCATGTAAAGACCGGGCAAACTTCATTGCTGTTGTCAACAATGTCGCACAGTGGTCCAAGGAATGGCAACTGTCTTTTTCGACAAAGGTCATTCGATGGTTATCGCGGCCCATATTGGGTCGCCCAACTATTTTATTGATGGATTCAAGATGAAGGAAAAGCACCCAGTTAATGACTTGGGTATTCTGTTTAATTCCAATCCGCCACATCCATCCTTCTGGTGAGGAACAATACGACTTTCCCTCTGTCCCTGCGGATGATGCTTCTTTCCTCAAGGTTTCTGGAGCCGATGTTCTTGTGGCTCTTGGCTCCTTCCATGCCGGTTCTTCGGGGGCCTGGATTATCTGCGTCCGCAACATTTTAAGGACCTTGTGGGTGATGGCAATGGTGTTGTTCGTGAGCGACTCTTAAGTTCCCTCGTGAAGCTGTGTCACTTGATGTTGTCTGGCCAGGTCTCCGAGTCTATTTGTCCTGTTTTGTATGGGGCCTCTCTTGTCGCGCTGAGGAAAAAGGCCGGTGGGATCCGTCCCATTGCCATAGGTAACACCTTCCGCCGCTTAGTGTCCAAGTTGGCCTCCACCCGCATTTCCACTCGGTTCAGTGCTACTCTTCACCCTGTGCAACTTGGGTTTGGCACCCCTGGCGGGTCCGAGGCCGCTGTTCATGCTATACGACGCTATGTTCACCACACGCACGGCACCTCCAGGGTGATTCTTAAAGTGGACTTCAGGAATGCTTTCAATACTGTCTGGCGGGACCACATGCTGTCTTCAGTTAAAGAGAGCTTTCCTGATTTGTACCCTTTTCTTTTCCATTGCTACAGACAACATATCCCTTCTGGCTTACAAGAATCACTTTATTTCTTCTCAGAGTGGTATCCAACAGGGTGATCCCCTTGGCCCTGCTCTCTTTTGTTTAGCTGTGCATCCGAATGCTTTAGCTATGTCTGCCGACCTTAATGTGTGGTTCCTTGACGATGCCACCATAGCGGGCCCACCATCTGCTGTTCTTCAGGACTTTTACTCATCGAGGTTTCTCAGAAGCTAGGGATGGAGGTTAACACTTCCAGGTGCTAGTTGATCGTCCCGGAATCTTCCATTGAAGAGGAAACTTCCATCATCAGCAGGTTCCAGTGCTTCGCTGCTGGCATCCGTGTCTTGCGTCCTTCCGAGAAGTGCTTTTAGAAGCCCCTTTGTCTGATGAAGCTATTGCATCTTGTTTGGACGCCAAGACCGATGCGCTCGTTACTATGTCTGGCAGGTTGTCACTCATTTCGGCGCACTGTGGTTTCTTCCTTCTCAAGAACTCTCAAGCCATCCCGAAGCTTTCTTATCTTTTGCGCTGTTCTCCAACTTGGAAATGCCCGGATGGTCTTCGAAGATTTGACAATTCTCTCCAGGCAGCTTTGGAGTCTGTCACCAACACGCAGCTATATACTGCTGCCTGGGACCAGTGTTCTTTGCCTGTCTCCAAGGGCGGTTTAGGGATTCGTCATGCTTCTAATCTTTCGCTGCCTGCTTCCTGGGATCCTCCTGCAGCACCACCAGGCTGGTAGAGGAAATCCTTCCCTTGTGCTGCAGGGATGGTCCAGATCCGCTTTTCTCTAAGGGCATTACTCTTTGGTCGCAATCCAGCCAGTCACCCCCATTGGTAATGCCCGGACATCCCAGCGTGAGTGGGAAAAACCTGGTGTGGAAGCGTTGACCCGGGTTCTCCATGAGCGAGCTGCTCAAGGCTCGTTATTTGGGGGTCTCCACCAGGGAATCCGGCACCTCGCTTAATGCCCTCCCATCACCACAGCTCGGAACACATCTTGACGATGGGGCCTTCCGCATCGCCTTACGTTTGGGTTGCCTGATCTGCGAACCACACGTGTGTCCTTGTAGAGCTCTTGTCGACGCGTCGGGCACACACGGCCTCAGCTGCACGGGGAGTGCAGGCCATTGGTCCCAGCATTCTTCCGTCAACGATCTTATCAAGCGAGCCCTGGTCTCTGCTGGGATACCATCTCAGCTTGAACCTTTGGGTCTGGACCGTGAAAATGGCAAGAGTCCAGATGGCATCTCCTTGATTTCGTGGGCTGGTGGACGTCAGCTTGTATGGAACTTCACTTGTACGGACTGATTGGCCCCTTCCTACTTAAATGCTACTTCTGCTGGGGTATTGAGTGCCGCTTCTGCTGCCGAGGCTAGGAAAAGGGCAAAGTATGAGTACCTGTGCAACTTATATGTGTTTTGCCCTGTTGCCATCGAGACGCTTGGGGCCATTTGGCGCCAGGGTCTCTCCTTGATTCACGCTATTGGTCGCTTGATAACCAACGCTAGCTGGGAGAAACGGACCACGGCCTATTTGATCCAAAGGATCAGTGTTGCTGTTCAGCGAGGGAATGTCGCGTCGATTCTTAACACCATTCCTTGCTACGGCATCCCTCGATCGATGAATACATCAGCAGGCTGTGATCTGGTTTTCTGCTGTGTGCGTTGCTTGCCGATCTGCCGTCGTGGTTTTTGTATTCGTGTTTTTTTTTCCGTTTCAATGTGCAATTTATTTTATTTTTATTATATTTTTTTTTGTATGAATGGTGTTCTTTTGGATCTCATCGATTTTTACGGGTTGTGTCTTATCTATATATATTTTTTTATTTACAATTTTTATTTTTATTCCCTTTTTTATTTATGTTTTGTACATAACTATGTTAACTTTTGAAGTGTATTAGTTTGTACTTTGAAATAAAATTCCAATCTTAAGTTCTCAGGGCATTGCTCTAAAATTACTTCAGAAGCCTTCCGACGTTTATTTATTGTTAACAGGTGCCTTGGCAAAACTAACACTAATATAAAAGTGTGGGCATTTAAAGTCTACGTGAGACCACTATTGGAGTATGCCAGCCCTGTTTGGTCACCGCACCTATTGAAGGACATCGACTTGCTGGAATCAGTGCAGCGTACTTTCACTCGTTCCATACCTGAGCTGCATTCGTTATTGGCTGGTGACAGGCTTCATAGAACGGGACTGGAGCCACTCGAATTGCGCACTCAGATATGACCTTGCACTCACCTTTCAAATTGTTAAAGACCAACTTCCAATTTTTCTACCATTTTTTTCATTATCTCTAACCACCCATACTCGTGGGCACCATCTGAAATTGCAAAAGCAATCTTCCAGGACCGATTGTAGGAAGTTCTTCTTTGCTAATAGGGTTGTTGACTGCTGGAATTCCTTACTGAATACTGTCATCTCTTTGATGACAGTGTCATCCTTTAAACGAGCCATCCGTGAAATTGACCTTGCAAAATTTTTACGACGTACCTACTAAAATGATGATCGTTGGGACAGTGTAAGTGGGCAATCCCTTCCATTACCACACCCATTAGCGGGTGAAATTGTTATTATTATTATTATTATTATATCAGTAAATATGTTACGGTGAGATGTACGGCAGGAAGTAGTGTGTGAAAGGTGATGGTGGGGGGGGGGGGGGGGCCAACTATACTGAAAAAAATAATTTATAACTAAAAACAAACGTGTCAGCTAAGTATTTTATTACATGTCCCCAACCTGCAGTTATACTTGTGCTTGCTGCTTGTTGATGGGGGCGTAAAAATGTTTATTTATGCCACTGGCTTCAGTGTCCTAAGATACAGAGGTCGGTCTGATCAAAAAATGGACGGAACACAAATGCAAAACAGCCGCCATATCCTATACTTAGTGGCATACGTAGCACTCCAAAACCTATTAAAAAACGGGATTTAACCGTGTTTATGAACCCCATCAATATACCTTATTTGAGAAAAAACAAAAAAAGGATAGCAACCATTTTGTTTTTCCAGTTTGGTCAATTTGTGCTGGAATGACCCTTTTGGTGGTGCAGGACGTTGGATAACTTTGAGTCTGTTGTTTCTGGTATGGGTGTTTTTCAGTATGACGAGTGGTTTGTTAGCGTTTGGAGGGGAGTGAAAGTGGTTGTATGCAATAGAGTTACAAGGTATTCAAGGTACGAAGTCGGGTTTTCGGGCGATCGGTGCAAAACACACAATGGATGAAACACATGTTTGGTGGCTCTTCTTTGAATCCTATCCAGTTTTTCACGGCACAATTCGTACATGATCCACCAAGCAACATGGAGTACTCGAGGATGCTGCGGAAAAGATAGAAAGAACGTTTGTGACGGACACAGAAGGAATACTTGTTAATGGCAAGCATCCGACAGCCTTGTCTGGTGATGAGGTTGTCTGTATGGAGAAGAAGAGTTTTTGGTCAAGGAGTACATCAAGGTCTTTCTGGAAGTCGGCATAGTTAAGAAGGTCCGTCATTTATTTATTTATTTGTTAAATCATTCGACTCTCGGAAAGTTTTCGGAAAAAAAAGAATTAGCTAGAACATTTGTTCTGCACTGAAATCTTCTTATCTTCTCAACGTGATCATGCCTCCCCATGTAGTCGGGGAAGACAAGATAGTTAACAGCATTAAAGATTGTTTCCTGTGGAAAATCTTATGTAACAGTCCAGCCGGTCCCTTCTGCGAACATGCAAAGGCTGCCATCCTAAAGTGTTCACCATGCTGGACACACAGGTGTCATGTTCCTTGTCACAGACAAAACCTCTTGAAGATTCACGTTTTCTGGCTGGTTTATTCTCCAATTTACACTTGCATTCATACTGTGATGACAACAGAGTGACAATAGATTGATAATAGATGGATAATAGATTGCAGCAGATTCGTTTCCCACACAAAACTCAACAGCAAAGTTGGCGCCATTTTCGCCAGCAAGAAGAAGGAAGTGACGTCATACGGCCTCCCTATGAGAAATGTTGAGTCAAGGCCAGCTGAGCACGAAGCGGCCCTCCCAGCTACATGACACAGGCACCGTACGTGAATTCATTAAACACCACCTGCAGGATGCTGCAGGCCTTCAAGAGCATCAATTAAAAATTGAGTATCAGGGTCGCAGACTGCACAGCAGTAGTCAAGTTTAGATTCTACCAAAGGGTCTTGCTCGCATTCAGATTCATTTTTCACTTCACACAGCAGTCTGTGATATGCTCCAAACCATCGTGTAAAAGCTCTCTATCTGTAGCCCCAGAAATAATTCTGTACAATGTGGAATCATCCACGAAGAGTGCTTTGTAAGATTCAATGATTTCGGTCAAGTCGTTTTGTAAACTAAAAACAGAATAGAGCCGCTAATAGATCCCTGTGGCATGCCAGACGAGACTGGAGCTATTCGTCCGACCCCTAGTAGCAATGCCGTTTATCATATCTAGAAGCAACAGTTCACATGACGATCCTTTTTGGAAGCTAAACTGACTCTGAGAGAGAAGGTTGTTTAGTTCCAAATGTGCCAGAAGATTGGTAACAAGTACGTGCTCCATCATTTCGCAGCAAATAGACGTCTTGCAGGGTGCACGGTGTAGGATGATGAGGTACCGAGTTAAGGAATGCACACTTGCTTTCGTTGACATCCATGTACCCATTGTGAAAGGTTAGATTGAAGGGCAACAGGGCCAATAGGAGAGATGACTAGGGCAATAAGTTTGGTGTTGTATAAAAAAATGGTGCTATGGCATGGCAGTCAGGTAGGCTGTTGAAGAAGGTAATAAAAAGGTCAGCTCAAGGACGATTTCCTGTGCGGCTCCACTTGTGTAATTGTCGAGGTTAGAAAATACACCGTGGATTAAAGTGTGTTGGGCTCTATTTTTGAGGAAGGCAATAAGCCACTTTAGGAGGCGACCAGAGATGCCTGTGGTGGTAAAATTGGTTACAAGAATGTTGTGGAGTATGGTGTCGAAAGTCTTAGCGAGGTCAAATTGTACAGCATATTAAATCAAATTGTGGAAACCAGCATAAGCCAATCTATATATCCGATAAACATACATGATCTTACCGACCAGCTTATCTTTCTGTAGCATTTTTAATAAGCCTAGTTGTGGTTTTGATTTCGGTCAAAGAGTTGTGGCAATGAATGTGAAGGGGTGAAAGAATGCACTTAAAGCAAAAGCCTTGCAATATCCCTGGAATTTAAAAGTTCACCCATTGTGCACACGCGAATGAAAAATTAGATGGTGCTTCATGAAAAATTTCTTGCCACGCAATGTGCATAGTTTGACCTTGAACTAACTACTCTCACTTCGAGATGGACGAGTCACGTACGGCTGCCTGTAAGCTCGAGGGTGTTCCGACTTTCTGCAGCTGCGATCGCAGCGGCAATTCGAAATCCGTCGTTGGCGTGCCACGTTAGACCATCTCTCTCGTGTCACGCGAGTGACGAGATTTAAACGAGAAAACCGGGGAAAGCTTCGGAAATAGTTTCCACCTCCAATGACACAAGGCCACGCTGCCAGTCTCTTAACAGTATCGGACGCACAGGCTGTGTATGGCGGCTGCGATAGTGAATCGTCCATCTCGAAGAGACAGTAGTTAGTCAAAGGTTTGAGCTTGCACATTTAAAAGTTCTCCGCATTGTGAACACGTGAGTGGAAAGTTAAATGGTGTTTCAGTCTGAAAGTCTTGCCGCACTCTGTGCATTCAAAAGGTTTCTTTTCACTGTGTACACCTACATGGATTTTTAAATGTGATTTTTGTTTAAAAAACTTGCCACACTCTTTACATTCATAAAGTTTCGCCCCACTGTGCACTAGTTTGTGAGCTCTTATAGTTGACCTCTGGCTAAATGCCTTACCACACTCCTCACATTTATATGGTTTATTACCACTATGAACGCGGCTGTGGCCTATTAAGCCTGAGCGATCTCGAAATGCATTGCCGCATTCTTCGCACACAAACGGTTTCTCACCGCTGTGCGTAAGTTTGTGTACCCTTAAAGCCGACGAATGTCGAAACGCCTTTCCACACTGTTCACATTCAAACGGTTTTTCACCACTATGCACACGAGCATGGGACGTTAAATATGGCTTCAGTTCGAAAGACCGGCCACAGTCTTCACATTTAAAAGGTTTTTCCCTACTATGCAGAGTCGGGCGCATTGTAAACTGTGACCGGAGTCGACGACGACTTACTTCGCAAAGGTTTTGCCTTTCTTTTAGCTGCGTCCTAAAACACAAATATTCAAAATTCATATACAATATTCCTGTCCATTGGGTAGATTCACTGCCTACTCTACATAGGCAGTGAAGAGGCAGTGTAGAGTAGGCAGTGGTAGAATAGTAGTTGCTGGCAGATGAATTTCTTGGTTCCCAGGCGTAAAGACCATTGGCCCTAGAGACTTGAATCTAGAAGAAGAGGAACGTCCTCTTCTTGCATCTGGGATCTGGGTACTGTGTGGGATCCTTGCACCAAGAATCTGTCGGAATATTTGGAGAAGGTCCTGCGCAGGGCTGCTACGCTAGTTAGTGGAAATTACAGTAGGGGAGACTGCGTCACTAGTATCTGCAGTAATTTGAAATGGCAGTCATTTGCAGGCAGACGGAGAAATCACAGATTGGCCCTTTTTTTACCGTATTCTACATGGAAGTACGCTCCTAAATCCGGAAGAATTTTGCAAAACACCTGAGTTTATTGGTCGACACGACAATTCAAAGAAAGTCAAACGTTACCAGTGTAACAAGAATGTTTTTGCTGGTTCTTTTTACTCCTGGCCAATTGTAGAGTGGAATGGTCTGTCATGTGACGCTGTGAACTCTAGTAGCGTGTCCTCATTTACACCTTTTTTTTAGATCTCTAAGAGAACCATTAGTGTTCGCTTTAATTGTTTTTTCTGTCGCCATTGTTTTGTGTTATATTTTTATTGGTTACATTAATATTGCTTTTTACCCTTTTGGGTGCAAGAAAGGGTGAACACCGGAGAGAAGGATCTGGTCAAACAGAATGAGCGCAACGTGAAGATAAAGAGTGAGAAAACTGTAGAACCAAACCAGACAACAAAAACTTGGTGGCTATGCTAATTAACTTTCAAAGTGTTAGAAAAAAGGATGTGGAACTCAATGAATTGTTACTCTCCGAAGAACCTGATGTCCTGCTATGTACAGGGACCTGGCTGAGCGATGATGACCCTACGTATTACTGGTTTCCAAGAAATGATGTGGTGTAAAGCAACGACAGGCGCACAAGAGGAGGAGGCGTCCTTATTGCAGCTAAAGATTCTTTGGTCAGTGAGGAAATTATTGTATCTGCTGGGGATGTGGAAACATGTTGGTGCAAAGTGTCAACGGCTACTGGTGTGTTTGATTTTGCATCATTCTACAGGCCAAAAGAAAATAAATCTGCCACTGATATCCTTTACGAACAAGTTAAGGAGATCATACCAAGAAACAACTCCAATGTTGTTATTGCTGATGATTTCAATCTATCGGGACTTAATGGCACGACACAGAGTGGCGAAACCAGTGCAGCATTGTTCAACCTGATTCACTGCAAATGATGATGGACGAGTTTGCTATAGAGCGTGTGGAGTCGTCACTTGTGTGCTCCACAATGGCAGCCATCAATTTCATGTCTATATGTTAACCCTACCAAGATAACCCTTTAACCACTAAATAGGCTGTTCCATAATTGTATATAATCTTAAGTGT
>JAHWFP010015286.1:0-13924 GCA_023313725.1 Lithobius niger | reverse complement strand
TTATTCAAACCCCTAATCTAAATCTTGTCATACATCTGTACCTCCTGCAAAAATTGAAAAACACCGGACAGGAGGACAGACTTATCGCCCAATTGACGCACAATGTCATGCGGAAGATGGAAACGACGACGAAAACCATCAAGATGGCAACAATCAACAAGGAAGTACCGGACCGTAAGTGGCCGCCGACACCAATAACATTCAGGAGGGTCAACCCCCCGCAAAAGGAAACAATGAGTAAGTCGAGTGTGACCAATGCGCAAATGGGCCAGCACCAAAGTGTGGAAGCCAAGATAACCTGGAATCGAACACCAGACCCAGGAAACGTGCCTGTGGGACAACAGGAATCTGCGCCTGCCCCAAGTACAGGCAAGGATCTGGGTGCAGTGTTCGTTGGCGGCAAAAGTGAATGCACACAGTCTTGTCCGGAGAAAACCGGAAACCATTACTGACCGCCCAGGTCTGGACTTTGTTAATCGCCAGCTGTAGCTGCCGCTCGCAGGTCTGCATGCGAGCTGCCCGAAAGCGCAGGCCGAAATCATCGACAAACAATGACTGGGGAACAGCAGCTTGCTGAGAAATGGGGTTGATCCCAATAGCAAACAAGATGACACTAAGAACACCTCCTTGAGGCACACCATTCTCCAAGACAAACGGGCGGGAAAGAGTCGCCCCGACACGAACACGAAAAGAACGGCCTGAGAGGTAGGCGGAAAGCAACAGTGGCATCTGTCCCCTCAAGCCACAGTTATAGAAATTACGGAGAATCCCATACCGCCAGGTCGTATCATAAGCCTTCTCCAAGTCAAAGAAAACCTGGCCTAGTGGTTAGGACCCCCCTGGCATGGAGGTGGTTGAAGATACGTAGCCTGTCACATCACCAAAACGTCTGATATTGTATCATTTTGGGAATACCATTTATACGTTGGTGTAGGTTCACGCGTATCATGTCGTTATGAAATAAAAAAGGAACGAGGGGTATCGAACAAAGCAAATGCAAAAAGAACACTGTATCGAATGATACATATCAGGTTGTATGCACCTAACTACTGTCACGTCCAAGTGTACGGACCACCAGTACTACTGCAGTCTGCACATCACACAATACTGCATGTCCCGGCGATATCAGGTCAAATGACTCACAACTTTCCGTGCAATTGCAGTAGAGTAGGTGAAGGGCAACATGCAACATTAACCAAGGTTACTAAGTCGGTGATTAAAATCAGCCAATTACAGTAAGTACAGTTCTGTAAACTGGGAACTCCTGTCGGATAAAGTTACTAGGCCTTTTAAGCAGCGTGTGGTGTGGCGATTAGATGTGAACACTGGATAGTTGTTAATTCAGTATGTACATTGGGCAATTCGATTTCTACTTGGGTATCAGGGATAAGAGGCCGCAGAAGCTACGTTGTACTGCCGCCTTACAAGTGGCTTCCCCATCAACCAAGGTTGCCAGATGCGTTTTTTCCTTTTGCATTTTAATTTTGAATCCAAATACTGTAAAAGCCTTTATTTTAGCTATTTTTTTTCTTTTTACTTGAAATCCAATTAAAGGCTTTTATTTTTTTTGGTTCCTTCCCTCCAACCATGGTTGTCACATGCTTCTGTTACCTTTTGCGTTCTTATTTGAAATGCTAATAATAGCTTTCTTTCCTGAGGTCAGGAATAACTTTCATGATTTCTTTACTGAGGTCATGGATAAGGATTATAGCGACGGGTAATGGTTGCTGGACTTTAAAAAAAATTAGACGTGTAGCGGTTTTTTTTTTTAACACCCTGTATAATGATAGAATAATAATAAAAGGAATCAATAATTTTTCTTTCGAGAAAAAGAAAATGAATTCAAAATCACCGTTTATGTGTGCGTGCTGAGGAAAAGTTTACACAATTTGGCAAGATTAAATCCAGCATCTTCCCAACCATCGATCCGATCTTCGACCAGAGTGTTTACTCTTCGAAATTGGGCTTAAAGATATTAAAGGCGAAGTAATTTGCACTTTAGTTCATGATGATATGAATCGAATTTATTTCCACGAAACTGAATGAGCCGAGCCATCTCCTGTGCTCCATCTACTCCATTGTCTGCACGAATTTCTTATTACGACCTGCTTGGATCAATTGTCTTATTGTAAAGTTCAACTGTTTTTATCAATAGATTTTATCAAGGATTCCAACACCGTGCGAGCCTATTTCTGGTTCCACTATACCATTCACAACGAATCTGACGTGTTGGAAACCTTGGAGTATGCTTGTTAAAAAAACATGAACCAATCAATGAGTTCACGAAAAAAGCAGTGGTTGGCGCATTTCGAAAGTTTGGGGTATGAGCATGAACGTAGCAAAAATCGATCCTTTTTGTTGGTCATATTGCGGTTTGTTAACTGCATTCACCTCCTCCAGATTCCTTTTTGCCTCACTCAATGGTTTGTAAAATCGTGGTGTGGGCATTTGTAGCCACCAAGGAATTTAATTACCAATTTACTTAAAGTGTCAACAGACCGCATTTCGCTAACCGTGCAACAACCGTGGTGTTGTACCCTGTTAGACGACTGTTGTTGGGCCGTGTTTTGTGGATGTATCAATGTTGTGTTGGCTCTTGGCTTGCTTGGTATAATTAATTCCCTTCTTCTTCTGTGTCCGGAAGTGACGCGTAACAGAGCTATGGTTGCCATTTTATCGTTCGAGGGAGATGTAAACCTGATCATGTAGGTTCCTAAATAGTATCAAATGATCCATTCCCCTGACTGTGCCACGAATAGAACTGTATCACAAACCCCCAGTATCATAAACTGTGTACCTCCTAAAAGTTTTAAAATCTTTGTCCCGAGATTACTCCCAACCATCGTCTTTGCAACTTGAGTGGGGCAATGTATTAGAGCTTAATACGAACTCAACCCCAGTTTCGTTCATGTGATATGTTTGAACTTTCGCCTTTACCACAATTGTACTTCCCATGTTATACAAGAATTAACAAGAATAATTCGTCGTCCCATAATTACGTTTCGTTTTGTCATCCTGTGTTTGCTGCCTATCGAGAAGATCCACGCCCCTGGACAGTAATGTATACGTGAATCGCAATCTTAACGTTAATATTCTGTCGTGTTTCCCTCGAATGTTTCGTGTGGGTTAGAGGCAGATCAGCTAGTAATAACTCTAATACCTTCACGACTTTTGACTGCAATGTTGCAGATTCAGTTATTAGGGCCGACATTATTGCTAAAAAGCGGCAGCAATTACAACAGCTATGCCATACCACATGAATGGTAGCATAGTAAGGTGGAATTACCGAATAACAGCACAGGGGCAATTCATTGAGGTGTGTCACTGACTGAATCGTACTAATGATAAATTGTCAGAGCGACATCACTACCACTTTGACGCAATGTTTGCACCGAAACACACGGACCGCTTTCGAAGAATGCCAGTGTTTTATTTTAGCATTGTCAGCTTGACCCTACACCCATTTACCCTTCCACCCTATGTACGTCTTGACCACAAGAGGATACCTAATATAAACTGATTCTCCCTATGAACTGTGCTCGCCTAACAATTTCCCGACTTCCCACGCAATTTTCAAGCATCTAAATTCCAAATTTCCACGTCGAGGACATTCACTTCAAGCAACAACAACGTTTACCTTTTTCGTTGTTATACATTAAACTTTATATTCTGCGTGCGAGTCCTAAATGATTCCTTCCTCTCGTTTTCTAATGGTAAGTTGGAGAAACGGACTAGAGTAATGAGTGTGCTATTTATGTCATGCATTACTGAATGTTTTATATCTGTTTTTTTAGTTAAGGGGCACAGATTGGTGTATTGGTGTGCCGGTTCCATCCTCCACAATTAAGTTTTTCTTTACATTTTAAAGTGTACTGTTTCCATAGTTGCATTGACATGGCTTACTCCAATTACCCAACATTCCCATATCCGCCAACTAATCTCCCAACTTACAAAGGAGTCGAAATCCTTACAGAAAATAATTACCAAACATGGGCTATCCATATGCTTGGATTCAAGATTAGGAATGGGTGGGGAACTGCCCTCAATGATCCTCTTCCACCTCCAGGAGCACAGGCAAATGTTATTACAGAGTATAATACAAAAAATGACGCCTGTATTTGCTTCTTTTACAAACGATTTCCTCAGAAATCTTGTTTCAGTTTCAAGGGGTAACCAGTGCTAGGGCAATCTGGGATACGCTACGTAACCATTATGGAAGCCCCCAATGTAGTTATGAAGATTTCCTGTATAGGTAATTAAATAAAGTAAAGATTAGTCCCACTGAAACCATTCCTTCACATACAACCATGGTTATTGGGTTGAGCCAAACCTGCATGGCAGCTGGGAGGCAAATAGAAGAGTGAAAAGTATGTATAGTTATATTAGACGGTTTAGATCGCCCCTCCTTTGAGGTAACACATGAATGTTGTATTTACAGCCTGCTTTCACCATACATCTTGTTCAAAATACCCTAGCTTACAGGCAGTTATTATTAGAAAAGGGACAACAGGAACTTCTCTCCTCCTATACCAAACCGTTCCTTTATATATCCCTATCCACCACAATCATGTCCTCCCCGAATGCATAATCTACTTTCTCAGATTTCTGCTACTGAGACAGTACCAGTCGGCGCTGCTGTTGGGTGCTGGTCCTGTGGGAACTTAAACCATAGATTTAATCAATGTAATAAAATCCAACGCGATGTGTGTGTTGGTATCAGGTGTGAAAGCTGTGGAGGATACGGACATCTCCGATTTCTATGTGGTAATAATGTTGTACGAGATCACCAGGCTAACCTAAATGGGAATATTTCCCAACAAGTGCAACTGCCAAGGCAAAACCATGCTAGAGCACGTCTTTTTAAGAATGGTTTTGCAGCACGACCTCAAGCTCAGCCCCAAACTGAGGGTGCACCAGAAGCTTGCAGTTTTTCCACTGTGT
Organism: Lithobius niger; assembly: GCA_023313725.1. Lineage (NCBI taxonomy): Eukaryota > Metazoa > Arthropoda > Chilopoda > Lithobiomorpha > Lithobiidae > Lithobius > Lithobius niger. The sequence goes on along the minus strand of JAHWFP010015286.1, from coordinate 8,983 downwards.
GAAAATGTTCAGTCGCCCATTCTAGATACCACAGTCTATAGGTTAGATACAGGTGAAGATTGTCACTTACTGATTGTAAAACTGCAAACTATTAGTTTAGATGAATGTGTACAGGTCCGAATAGCCCTAGCCGTTCTAGACACATTTGTAAAAGGGTATGAAATAGGAACCATACATGTACAGGAACTTAATGCCAATGGTAAGCCTTTCCTCTCTAAGTTGACATTTCACGATGCCATATATGTATCCAATGCATGGTGTAACTATGTATCTCTCGGTGCATTGCGTTCTTCTGGTTATATTATAGAAAATCGTAGAGACAAGATGCTTGGTAGAACTAGCACCAAGCCCAACAGGTATATAATGGCATTTGCACAAATAGGAAAAATGTATGAATCCTCTGGCACTCCTGTAGAAGTGGAGGTATCAGTAGATAAGAGTCAGAGTGTAAATGATGATGTGCGTGTTGGCGCTGTTAATTGTAGCTTAGACATGATACATAAACGCTATGGTCATGTACCATGTGCACGAATAGTACAGTTGTTTAATAAGGGCCGTGTTCTTGGTCCAAAATTAACTGGTAAAGCTCTGCACTTTTTCGCCATATGTGCCAGTACTAAAATCCATAACAAACACCATCCAAGGTTGCCATGCGTCTGTACGTCACGTTCATTAGCTCAATGGAATTTGAACGTTTGTGGGCCAAGCAATGTACCTGTCCAAGGTGGCAAGTTGTATTTCTTGAGTGTAGTAGATATGTACTCTAGGAAATATTTTGTTATCACTCTTACTCACAAATCTCACGTCTCTACTGTATTTAGAGCCTTAGTCCTAGAACAAGAGAATAGGACAGGCCTTACATTACAGCGAATTGTTAGTGTTAACGCTGGAGAAATTTTGAGTGGGGAATTTGCATCCTTTTGACAGAGTAAGAATTAATGTACATTTTGTAGAGGAACAAAATGCTTCAACCTTCTTCCAGTGGGCCCCGCCTCCTGTTGGGGCAAATTGGGAACTGTTAAACACTCAAGTGTTAATTGCCACTCATCAATTGAATGGGAATAATGATGATTCCTCAGCTGATAGTGACAGTGATACGGTTCCAGCCCTTCCCTAACCTCCTGTCACTCCTCCTCGTATGCCTGTGTCAGTGTGGGTGTAGAATATTTCTCAATCTCTTGGTAAGCGTCAATGCCTTTAGCTGTGCAACATGTTTCCGTGAGGCGTTCAAGACGAATTCAGGGATTACCTCCACCTTTGCTTCTCATTAATTCCCAGGATGGGGATTATCCCTCAACAACCTGACAGGCATTTTGTTATGATGTCATTATTAATATTGAAAGTGTACTAAAACTCCTAACTAACCAATTGATTGTTTTATGTATTACCGTAAATCCTGGCTTTTGTATAACGAGAAGCAAATAATCTAGTAATAAGGAAAAGTGTATTTCCCCACCTTTTCTGGTTATCGTAAGTGTGTACCTTTTTGTATTTGTTTTTGTAGGCGTGGGGTTGGAACCTTCACTGTTTCACGAGGACAGTCTCGTTTTGGACCCACACAAACGGTCAAATGTTTATCCTTTATAGCTTTGTGTCTTTTGCAAATCTCCACTCGTTCCCACCTTAACTGGTCACGGAGGAGTTCTGTGGGAAGTATGGCGGTTTGTTAACTGCATTCACCTCCACCAGATTCCTTTTTGCCTCACTGTACCGTTTGTAAACTCGTGGTGTGGGCATTTGTGGCCACCAAGGTATTTAATTACCAATTTACTCAAAAGTGTCAACAGACCGCATTTCGCTAACCGAGCAACAACCGTGGTGTTGTACACTGCTAGACGAATGTTGTTGGCCCGTGTTTTGCGGATGCATCATTGTTGTGTGGGCTATTGGCTTGCTTTGTATAATTAATTCCATTCTTCTTCTGTGTCCCGAAGAGATGCGTAACAGTCACCATCCCAGTAAAGCCTTGAGGCTATGGCTGCCATTTTGTCGTTTGAAGGGAGATGTAAACCCAATCATGTAAGTTCCTAAATAGTATCAAATGATCCATTCCTCCCACTGTCCCACGAATATGAACTGTATCACAAACCCACAGTATCATGAACTGTGCAACTCCTAACAGTTTCAAATTTTTGGCCTGAGATTATTCCCAACTATCGTCGTTGCAATCTTGTATTAGAGATTAATAGGAACTTAACCCCAGTTTCGTTCGTGTGCTGTGTTTGAACTTTCCCCTTCACTGCAACTGTACTTCCCATGTTATACAAGAATAAACTGAAAGAATTTGTCGTCCATATAATTACGTTTCGTTTTGTCATCTTGTATTCGATGCCCATCGGGAAGATCCACGGCCCATGGACATTAACCCTTTACTGCCCAATGGTACATGGCTACGGAACGGTAAAAAACCAAGTCCCAACGCACAACGCGAGCTTTGTGAGGGGTCCCCGGAGACCCCAAGCAAAGCGACCTGCAACAGCCCAGTGGTTGCCCTCCTCGTCTTCAAACCAAGTGAATGCCGATTCAAATCCCGTGATTGACCCAACTATAATACAGGACTTTAAAAAAATTATCCAGTTCGGCATAGGTAGAAAAGGGTTATTATACAGGGTGTTTGGAAATTGGTGTCTAAAATTTTCAGGGCTGAATTCTACCATGAAAACAAGTAAAAAATTCATCATAAACATGGGTCCAATTCTGCTTCGTTTTGGAATTACCCCTTGCCGAAGGTAACGAACTTTTGAAATTATTACAGTTGTGGTAACTGAAATCACGAATTCCAAACTTAATGATCACTGATTTATTAAATAAACAGTAATGATAATAAAAAGTCTTCTGGAAAGACCTCCATTTCAAAATACGCCGTTTAATTATTGTTTTTTTAAGTGTTTTAAATCTCATAAAAAAATATTTTTTATCACAAAAATTGTTTTTCATCATTAAATGTTGTTTCTACAGATAGATCTTCATTATTATTATTGTTTTATTCAATTAAATTAATGTCAATTTTATTTGCATTTTGTGATTTCGTTCACCATAATTGTAATAAACCTCAAAAGTTGGTCACCTTAGGCAGGGTGTAATTCCAAAGCGAAGCAGATTTGGACCCACGCTTACGAAGAATTTTTTACTTGTTTTCATGGGAGAAATCAGCCCAGAAAAAAAAACTCTTTGACACCGATTTCTGATGAAAACAAGTAAAAAATACTGAAAGTTGATGCTGAGAACAACATGCCGAATGTTGAATATCCATCCGAACACAAATGACATCACGCGGGGGGGGGGGGGAATCACACAGTTTGCCAGTGTGATAAGGCGGGGGGTCCCTAATTGTGTGATGTCACAGATAATCAGACTACCAACCGAGGTAAAAAATTGGTTATCAGTTGTTTTTCGCTTCATCGGAAACAAGGGAGGGGAAAAGGGGGAGGCGGGCATTTTTTTATATCTTCATTTTCTGTGGATTTGCAATTTTCTAGGGAGCTGTAACATGGGGATGGCAGTAAAAAAAGAGCAAATTTAGGGTGACCTCATTTGTGTACAGTCTCTTAAATGGTTATTTTTTGGTTGTATTCAAATGCAAAGAAATATGTTTTTTTCCCTTTACTAAACGTTATAACATTCTGGAAGGGAGGTCTTTCCAAAGAGTTTTTATTATCATTGCTGTTTATTTAATAAATCAGTGTTCATTATGTTTGGAATTCGTCATTTCGTCTACCACGACTAATATTGTCAAAAGTTCGTTACCTTTGGCAAGGTCTAATTCCAAAACGAAGCAGAATTGGATCCATGTTTATTAGGAATTTTTTACTTGTTTTCATGGTAGAATTCAGTCCTGAAAATTTTGGACACCAATTTCCTAGCACCCTGTATTCGTGAATCACCATTTTAACGTTAATATTGTCTTGTTTCCCTCGAATGGTTCAGGTGGGTTCAAGGCAGATCAGCTAGTAATAACTTTAACACCTTCCAGACTTCTGCCTTCTATATTGCACATTCAGTTATTAGGGCCGACGTTATTGCTAAATAGCAGCAGTAATTACAACAGCTACATAGTACCACACTTTCCACCCTAGTTCATTCTTACCTTTGTCAAACGCATTACGCAAGAAAAGTGAAGTTATAGTGAATGTGGAAAATTTTGATGAAAAGAGCTTTCTGTATTTCATTTTAGCCGCTAAAATGAAGTGCTACAAAATCGAGGTTAAATATTACGTACAACTATAACTATAACTATTACTATAACTGTAGTCCAGTCCACATTAAAGTTCCCCGTGAGTCTACACCAAATTGATTCCTTCGAACGAGCCAACAATTTGGCCATTAATGTAATTTCGTACAAGAGATTACTAGGATTATACCCGGTGAGAGTGAACAAAAACATGTATGGAGAAGTAATTGACTTGTTACTAATTTCCGATGAAAAAGTGAATACTCATTACCGCTGCATCCTCGATATCGTTAGGGTACTCCGAGTTTGAGAAGTAGGAAGAAACAGAAAATTCCTGCTTCGTGGCCTTTTGTAAAGAACCTTCCACGATGGAGCACATCAGTGAATGTTTGAGACTGAATAGGGTGCAAGTACTCACTTTCCTACCGCCTGGCAATAATACGTTAAAATTCCAACACTGTGACAGAAGAGATCCTCATCCTTGGGTAATTAAAGCAGATTTCTAATGTATGCTCAACCCATACAAACTAGTAATGCCTAGCCATCTTTGAGTTCGTCTACTGAAGCCAGTTTGCATTCACCTAACTTGTTTTGGGTACATGGTTGTTGGTCCAGAAAATTAAATCGTGAGTTAGAAATTCTACCTCGCCAAGGATGCAGTGGATAAGTTTTACGAATGTATGAATATCGAAATTAAAAAGTTTGCTAGGGTTATATCACGACCCAAACCCTTGATGATGACTGCCAAAGGTTAATTCAGTACTACTGCTGCAAAGTCATTCTCTCTGATAAAGTGAGCGATCACTGCCTCCTCACATAAAATGCAATCTGGAGGCTAAAGGCAGGAATACTCTGCATTAAACACTGGTCTTGTGAGGATACACAATACACTAATCTGAGAAAGAAAGAAAAGACAACTGCCCCAACTGGGACTCGAACCCAGAACATCCCGTTTACTAGCCGGGCATTCTGGGTTTACTAAACGGGATGTCCTGGGTTCGAGTCCTAGTCGTGGCAGTTGTGTTTTCTTTCTTTCTCAGACTAGTGCATTGTGTATCCTCACACAAGGCCAGTCCTTAATGCAGATTGCTTGCTTCATTTACCCTTTATCTTATGATTTCTTTCTTTATTGGCATAAATACTATCACGGTCATCTTCCTACGGTATGCATCTACTGTTTTTTGCGGCGGAGAGCTTCCCTTCAGGAGGGAACGTTCTTGCTAGAAAAACGGAGCGTTTCACTAGTATTGCAATTACGCAGTACTTTTTCTTTGGTGGATGGGATAGGGAATTTTCGGTAAATTGCGGTTTTTATAAAGTTACAGTTTCCTGTCTCACTTGCTCGAAACCCTTGGCTAAATACCACAAGAAAGATCGACTCTTCACTATCGTAAAGAATGATCTTGATTCGGTCGATTGCTTCAAGCCAGGAGTAAAGAAGGAGGAAATTTACGCAAAAAGGGGTAGGGCAAAATACGATATTAAGTGACACATATACCCCGACTTCTAGTCACATGATCAAAATAGGGGTAACAATGCACTTCCTGTCACCTGATGAGAAGTGGGGGTAATGGCGTCACTTTTGGTTTTTCATTGATCTGGAAGAGGGGGGAAAAGTGTCTTTTACAACTTTTTTTCCGTATTTGTCAAGATGGCGGAGGGTGGAAACATGCCTTTTACTACTGTGTATTTATTTTCGTCGAACTGGAAGAGGGTTTGCTACCTCCTATGATGTCACTTCTGGTCATGCGATCAAAGTGGGGGTATTGACTTAATTTCCGGTCACACAGGGGTTGTCACTTCCGGAGGGTGGGGCTTCCGTCAGTCTGCAGGAGGGTGCGTTTTACTGCCTTTTTACTCATTTTCGTCGATCTGGAGGAGGGTGCTATCTCCTTTCATGTCACTTCCAATGAGTGTGGAAATGACGTCACTTCCGACAGGCATGGAGGAGGATTGCCTTTTACTACCTTTTCGTCAGTCTGGTGGAGGGTTTGATTTTTGCCTCCCCCCTAAATTTGGCAGTCATCCGTATCGATGCATTAGTAAACTTTGTTTTTCGGATAAAAAAAAGGGAATTAAAAAAGAAATGGACTCTGTTCTTTTATCCTCACTGGCAAAAACTCTGAATTGAGATTTAAAGTACATACTCCGATTCATGTGGACCGTGAAAAAGCTACGATTTGGTGCTTATTAATTTAGACACATATAACAGCATCGATTCAAACAATAACAATATTAAATACATTGCAGATCACAATGACTCTGCTTATAGCATGATGACGTAGCGACGTTAACTAATAATGCTGCCATGTTCCTGTTTTCTAATATCAAACACCACCTAGGTGATAAACAAGTGGACGAGTTAAATGATCCGTGGTTCAGTGCCCTATGAATGGGCTGCTTTCTTACGGATCGGCGGAACAGCCGGCATTGCTTGGTCAGTGCTGGACATTGGATAGTTTAGCTTGTCGCTGCTGACCTAACCGACAAATTTGGCTTCAAACAGCGGCACGCGTCCATCATCATTGAAACAAGTCCCAAAGGAAGTTTTACATTTGCCATTCCCTTGAAACACATCATAGGAATTTTTGAAAATTACGACAAGCTAATGTATGGAACTAAACACATGCTCACTTGCATGAGGACCAGCGATACAAACACCATCTTCAAGGCTGCAGCTGCAGCCAATGGTAAAGTTATTCTCAGTAGCATTTCTTGGCACATCCCCCACATTAATTAAACATGGTACGCTATTTACCAAAATTGTCCCTTGATTGTCTAAAATCAAGCTGCGAATTTTCGGTGGTCTTTTATTTTTTAGATAGATCTCCCACCTTCCTCAGGCAATTCGAGCGTTGAACGCCTTTTGACTTGGAGAAACGGAAAGTTGTTTTGAATTTCCCGCACGTGTTTGTGCTTCCAGTTTGGGAGGAGGGATAAGATGCAGCGAGCAGTGGCTCCATCTGTGGAGCTTGGGAAGAGATAGGAGGGAGGAGCAGTTTCCACTTGCAGTTCAATCGTTGTGTCAATTCTGGTGTAATAATCCGATTGACATCGCAATGTGAGGCTTCTTGGTTGTTCATGAAAGAGTTTTGGGCAATCTGGAAATGATGGATGGAGATGCTTTCCAAAGCTCGAAGATGTGGTTCAGACTGTGTGTCAGATTTCAGAAGCATTGTGGTGCTCTTCCAAGCAATTTCGTGATTTTTGGAGATGTGGTGAGCAGCAACTGCACTTCGTTTGGCTTTCCGTTTCTCCACAGCCTTCATGTGTTCTCGAACTCGGGTGCTAATTCGACGTTAGGTTTCGCCCACATAGATGGCGTTGCAGTCCGAGCATGGGATAGCATATACCGCTGCCTTGTTCTGCGAGAGGCTGCAAAGAACCTCGGGGTCATCTGAGGGGGGAGGAGGGGCAGTTGTGGTGTCCATTGTTAGGTGTAGTTCCTGGCAAGTCGGTGGGATCACAGGACCGACTTTCTTGCTCTGGGACCTAGTGTTGTATCGGTGGTTGACCCGCGTAGCTCCAGAGAAAGTTCCCTTGGTCCTGGCAGAGGTTCCTCGAAGAGAAGGGGTAGCAGCAGGAGGGTAAGGTGGCCAAGTCTCTGGAGGTGGTGGAGGCGTCGGCGAAGGAGCTGGGGTCTGGGTCTGCTTCTTCTTTGGTTGCACCAGTGATTTCAGATTCGGGGGGTTGCGAAAAAACACCGGACACCTCCACGGGAGAGGATTCGCTTCACACGGTCTCCCTTGCTGGGGCAATAAGACACAACTTGGAAAGGCGTTGGGGACTGCATGACTGGAGACTGGTTTTCCCGCCATCTCCTAGCCTTAGCGATGGCCTTAATAATTAGGCAGGCAGGAAAACCTAGATTGAGAAATTCCTCCTTGGCTTGGAGGAAGTGCTTGGTTGCATCTGTGTTGGACATCGTTCGATACTTGATCCGTATCCTCTCGTTATCGAGCACAGCGAGGAGTTGTGACTTGGGATGCCCAGAGTGGAATGAAATCATCCTAGTGCTCTGGGTAGGCTTGGTGTACGGTTCCCAGACAACGGAGTTGCCTCATCGATGGACTGGATTTTTACCTCACATTTTTTACCCACATTACCGCATCAGACGAGCAAAAACTTAAAACTCCACAATTTCATAGACAACGGAACTACGGTGGATTTAGGATTAAGATACTGGCATTATGATAGCTGCGATCTCCCTCAAAATACCATTTTCACCTGGTGTGTGCTGACTACTTCCACGGTTGAAAGACAGGTGGATAATTCTAGCTGTTCAAACAAGCATACAGGACGCTTTAGGTAAAAATCCAGCCGTTTTCGACCACTGTAGTTTGCAAGATGCTGAAGTGACTCTAAACTCCGAAAGATATCAGTTTAACGATTTGAATACTAATTTTGCCACTAGAGTACGTCGGGTTGTACAGAATGGCACAGAAACTTAGGCAGCTGTGTTACGACACCAATGATTTGAGTTTCTACTTGCTTCAGTTCAAGAAAGCATATCCACTAGTGTTGTTGGATTGCTCCATACAGTCCGAGAGGCTTCAATCAGGAATCGTGGATGTACAGTCAGAGGCATTCCCAGTGTCACATTTGCTGCCCGATGCTGCCCTGCTTGGCAGAGCTTCTCTGCTCATCAGGTTGTTCTATGTCAACGAAGTAGTAGCACCCTGTAAGCTTACGACTTTCTGACTTAAAGCCACATAAGGTAAACATTGGCAAGCCGGGTGGGAGATACAGTCTAGCAGAATCACGTTCAGCATTCTATGTCGTTTGCTGACAATGCACCAACAATATTTTTTT
>JAHWFP010015272.1:0-12845 GCA_023313725.1 Lithobius niger | reverse complement strand
AAACAAGGTGTTTATTTTTATTATCTTTTTTGTACAATCAAGGATTGCGTATGGGGCAATTTTTGTACAATTTTCCCCTGCACACTAGGGAGTACACAAATAATATGTTGTACTCGTGGCAAACATACCGTACTAACATGAATAAGACGGTAGGCTATTTTTCCCCATTTTTTCCATTAAAACTGCATCTTCGTTTTTACCTTCGAGTTCAACCCCAAAATTCGGCCAAATACGGACCGACGTTTGAATAGACTATTCGAATCGTTTTTCTGATAGCTAGCCACCCATCGGTGCTAGTGAGAAGTCAGCAGCTTAATTAGTTTTTGAATTATTTAGCAAAAATAAACTATAATTAAAACCAGCATTGGCTAAACTATGCTAGGGTACTGACATCATCTTTGGTGAGTCGTCCTCTTATAATCGTACCCATCTATTTTTGTTGATTCCGTAGCCTAAAACCGCAATTCGCCTTGTGTTCTACCACCTTAAACCATGCAATAGGTGATTAGGTCTATAATCGTGCGCCTACAATTTGAATTAGCACATATTACTAAGCAATCTTTAAGTATCTCGGAAGGCCAAACCAGGTACACGACCTAAAGTAATTTTCATCTAGAGCACGAAGTGATCAGAAAATCTTGAATCAAGCTGCTCTCACGGATTTCCAGTCATCAACTGCCATTAATAGGCCGAAACGTGGGTGCAGGGGGGGAGGGGGGGGGCGGGGCAATGCTCCGAGGGCTTGTCGGGGGCCTATTGAACCTACGAAATGCCAGAAATGCCTACGTTATCAATTTCCTGGACCCTAAATGTCCGTCCAAGTACGTCCCCGTGTTGGTGCCTAACATTCAGTAGAATGGAGCCCCATTTATGCAGTAGTTTCTGCTTCTTAGTTTGCTGAAGGCAGTCTGGTTTTAAGCCCGTTGATCAGAAAATGAATGGAACCGTGATGCCCTACAAACACCAATGACTCAACTAGCATGTTATCTCCCTAGCACTTTTATATAGAGGTTTTGCCAAGTCCAATACTTTGAGCTCTCCTAATCGTATATGCTGCAACCCTTCTTACAATGACAAGAGAGAAACAAATACAGTTTCAGCAAGCAAATAGCAGAAACTTCTGCTTGTTTGGGGGCTCCTTTCTACTGAATGGTAGGCACCCAGGCCTATTTTTACCAATTGAGCATTTAATATCAATTAGCTTTCACCCACAAAGATATTTAGACAGACTGTTTCGCCCTTGTTTGGGCTCGTCCTGTGATTGAGAGCTGGGTTATGCTTGCAAGGGCAAATTACACGAGCGAAATGAATACGGTTTCAGTACAATAGAGTGGGGTTTCAGTTCAGTAGAATGGAGCCCCAAACAAGCATTAGTTTCTGCTATTTTCCTTGCTGGAACCGTATTCGTTTTGCTCTTGTCATTTTCCCTAGCAAGTGTAACCCAGCTCTCATCCACAAGGTCTTTTCTACTGACGAGCTGAAACAAGGGTGAAACAGTTTGTCGAGGGATCTTTGTGGATGAGAGCTAATTGATTATTAAATGACCTTGTTACAATCAATGAAGTTGACCCAGCGTTAGATTACGCGTTAATCGGTTTTAAGTAGGGAATCGACCGGACCAGGTCCAGATCTTTTGGACCGGCCGGTTTTGGGTACACCGGCCACGACCGGACCGACTCCAACTTTCGGCTGCCGGTCATACGACCGGCAATTATCGCTGCAATCGATGCGCGATAAAAAAAAAATTAAATAAAGTATCTTCGTAATAAATTTTAGTTCGCAATAAACTTTAATTTGAATATGAATTTGTGTTGATTTACCCCTTCAACCGGGAATATTTCGTTTGCTGCTTCGTATTGACAGAGCTACGGTAGCGGCGTGGTTGATGAACAGCAGCTAATTCGCCATTCATTTAACGGATTTCACGTTCAACCGGAACACAACTGATGCCAAATAAAATTATAAATAATTAAATATATTTTCCTTCCTTAATTCGTTAGTTTGATTTGATTGAGATTAAATAAATTTTATATTTCTTTATGTGTGGTACTTTCTTTATATGCGATTGTATGGGACGCCAGTCAGTTCATAAGTTCGCGTCACCAGCCTTTGCGTCAACGCGGAAGCACAATATTGAGCTAGTGTTGACCCCATACAAGGTTACTCAGTGATACGACCAAAACACGTGCATCGTGCTTGTCGAACTTTGTTATTATTTCCCGCTATTTTGCTATTAATATGGTTCAAAATCAAAGAAAAAAATGATCCGTAAGCATAGTAAAGAGTTGTCCACAAAAAACAGCACAACATGAAAATTTGTCCGAAATCCAAAATCCATTTCTGATTCCGAAAAAAGTGGATCTATTTTCGAAAGTTTTAAAATAGAACTTTGAAAACAAAAATATTCAGCTTCTGCTCGGTGCATTATCGGTACTGTGCAACCGAAAGAATGTCGACCATTTTTAAAAATGTACGAAAAATAGGACGCACTTTTTCGGAATCAGAAATGGATTTTCTATTCAGAAAAATGGTTCCTTTTTCACGTTTAAAAAAATTTCCATAAATTTCAGGTTATGCATTTTTGTGAACCACCTCGTGTGTCGAAGTTTTAGAACTTTAAACTTTATGGTACGATTTGAAAAACCCCATTCTATCTTTCATGAATCGAATCAAAATATCCTTTATTAACTAACAATGCAGCCTACGTTTCTTGTGCAATGAAAATAAAAGTGTTTTGTGAAAATGTTTAACATGGTGCTTAAACTGTTTGACCTACATTACTAGTACTAAAAGGTGGTTATAAACAACACCGGTAAATGGATCTGGAACTGGTACCGGCTGCAAAAGGAACCGGGGCCGGTGGTACCGGCATGTAGGCAGTCCGGTCGATCCCTAGTTTTAAGAAATTCCAAATTGCCTATTTAGTGTTAATTTCTTTACAAGCTTTAACTCTACGACCGCGGTCACTCGGGCATGCTGACGGCAGTGGAGAAGGGCTTGTCTTCTTTACAGAAATGAAGAGTTTCCTGTCGGCATGCAGCATAGGTAAAATTAACAAGTTCACAAATTGCGTGGAAAACTTGAGCTGTTGGACGCACGACACTGGCTACGAGCAGACTGTGGGCTCTCACCTCGACAGTTTTGGTAGTGCGATGACAGAATAATTTGACAGGTCAAAAGAGTTAGCAAAATGCAAATTTTAGCAATATTCAGACTTATTGTTGTCTGGAACTCTTTGCGGGATGGCTTACCTGCACTTTTTTATATTCGTCTGGTGTCATTAGATCAGTTTTAATTGGAGCTACAGGAATGTAACCGCCAAATTTCTCTGGATACTCTGATAAAAAGGGTATTGTGAATGACCCACTCAGAGAAGGACTGACAACAACGGGCAAAGTCAGCTTTAAAGCCTTTATCAGCTCACCCAAAAATGTGCCCCGTTTTTCTTCTGGCACTTCATCCGTGCCACTTTCGCCATAACCTAAAAAAAAGTACAAAACAAGATCTCCATCAGTTATATACACCAATTTGAAAGACTGTTCCGATATCACTATATTGAATCAGATAGGTATGGTTAATTAAAGTAAAGGCAAAACCAATTCAGATATTGGCATAACACAAAAAAGTACTGAGCCCAAGCAACTGAGCAGACTCAATAAGCAGAAAACAAATGGTAAAGCGCTAAGTGAAAATTTGTTGCTGCATGAAACTAGCAACCTATCTAGTAAACTTCGAGCTAAGGCAACTGACCTAACTTAACCTAGAACTGACAACAACACAGCAAATAACGTTAACGGCACCCAAAAAGTAGCGATACTGGCACAAGAATTTAAAGCCAAGTACACGAGCACGTCGAGACCAGATACCCACTAAGGTAAGAGTTGATGTACGGGAGTGCCTACCGGGAAGTGATGGCCGTGTGTAGAGCTCGTTTCAATGCAAGAAGAACACCTTTTTTTCCCCTCCATATTCTGTGAATGCAGACAATTCCCTCGGGTGCCAGACAACAGCAGAAACAAAAGCAAGTCTTTGCGTAATAGTCATAAGAATCATTCCGAATTTAGTATAATAGAGCTTATTTTTAAAACCAAATAAAAAGAGTTAAAATCCAAAACAGATCAACTTTAACATGAATTTAATTTTAAAGTAGGAATAAAGTACAAAGATTAGGAGAAATAGGAACTAAAAAGAGTAGGAACACTTTGACCCCTTTGCTTTGGGTTACAAAAACACGAAAAAAAAGGTTGTTAATGTTGATCGGTCCTCGCCTAAGCATCACAATGTCGATGTTTAGCCTGCATCAAGCATTCATTGCAAGGGTCGGCTGACTGTCTCCCTTCAGCCTTGCCAAGACAAAGCACGAGTCGAAGGTTCTTCCTTTCAAACATCAACTTTATTGCGCGAGCGAATCAAGTTACATGCGTGAGAAGCCATGTTGCTCATCGTTCTGCCTCAATCGAACTACGCCGTGCCGCCAGGTGTGTCGCGTCTGGGAAAGGCCAGCTGGGTGGGAAATGGTGAGCTGGCGCAGCTCGCCATTCTCTCATCATTCGATTCAGCGTTAACTCATTTTTTATTAGTTTTATTTTCCCCCTGAAATATTCGCCAAGCATCAGGCTGCCCGAGTCATTCAGACACTATGTGTTTGTCACCTGAGCCACACCATTTCCAGGACTACTGACTGTTGAAAATTTGTGAAATATTTGGATATCTTTTCTGTGAAAATAAGCGTACCCAAGGTGAATTTTCAACTTTACTTATGAATTTTCAAGGTAAACGATGTGACATTTTCAGCATGAGAAATTATGCAGTCAGCCAAAAATAAAAGAAGATTTTGCTATAACACATATATAACATGCCTTAACTTTATCTTTTGTTTTGTCATAATTTCTCAGTGGTTTGAGCTAGGGGAGTCACATTAGCACCATTGGAATGCATGTTTAGAACAGGTTAAAATGGCAGGAGTGTCAAAATCAGTAAAAGTTTGGTAAAAATACAAATAGTAGCAGTGGAACTAAGATCTACATAAAAAAATGTTGACCCTGCAATGATGTAAAGAACCAACACATCCCTGGAAACCATACGTTTAACTTTGCATGGGTAATCAGCTTCTCTCTGGAGGTGGAATGGTGCGTTTCTGGGAAAGTGTATTGTGAATTAAATGTTTAAATGAACATGCTCTCCAAACTGACATCAGTTTTTTTTAGGATTTATTTGCCTACCATCATTAAGCACTTTACTACAAATACTTTTTAAAATATGGTAGCTAGAATACACTATGTCATAAAGTCACTATTTTACATACATCGTAAACAGAATTTCTCGCTATAGGACCGACAGACAAAAATGCTGGCATCAAGAGGCATGTAGCCTTGGTCATTTCACATTTGTATCATGACGTCGGAGCAACGAGAACTCTTATATAGGGCGATTCCCTTTTAATTCTTTACATTGTTTATAGAAAGAACGTATCGTGGCAGGTAGCTTACCGCAGAAGAAAATAAGTAAATTGAACAGGCAGATACATAAACACATAAATTTTTTAACTACGCCAAGCAGATTTTACATACAGTTTGCTTGTGCGTCTGCCTTTATAAAAAAGAGGAGTATGTTCCCACAGCAAGCAACCCTTTGCAAGCATTATATGCACAATTTAGTGATGTCGTCAAGCACTAGAATAGCTTGGAGGGCAAGTGGGAAGAAACACATGTTGTTACAACGGTGGCTCGTTGGGACACGGGGATGCACAACCTTTTTTCTACACACACAAAACTTTCAATAAACCAAAACTTTATTGTTCCAACACTGGATAAGACACACTAAACAGCACCCGCACCAATCTTTTTCTGGTTTCATAAAAGTTTTGTGTGTGCAGAAAAAAGTTGTTGCGTGTCCCAACGAGCCACCGTATGGTGCAATCACGCAGCTTGAAAATGGCCAGCAAACAACACGCTGAGGAGAACGTGAAGGTAAATTGTGCTAGCTAACATTAGCCATACACGGTTTGTAAAAAAAACGTGAATTGTTGTGGCAACTTGTGACTGCACAATGTCTATCTGCTGACATCTCTGAACTCCACTGTGGGCCGGCTTACGCTGCCATTGTTAGTGCTATGTTGTCTGTGCTTCTACAGTCCTTGATGTCGTGAGCGCTATTTGCACTAGTAATCCTTTTGTGGCGTTACTTTGCAACTGCAAGAGTTACTACCCCCTGCCGTAACTACGTACAGACACAAATAAAACACTGCGTACCTGGCAAATCGACAGCAGTGACGTTGTGGCCTGCAGCAGAAAGCAGATGAATGGTCCCAAGTTCCAGCCATGTCTGCGATTTAAACCGCTTGCCGTGCAGTAACAAAATGTTGTGCACTTTGGAATTACCTGCTGCAAGGGCAGGTGCTACTCGATAGAACACGTCATAACCCTAAAATAAAATAAATAAAATGTGTACAAAGGCTTAAGACGGGTCTTGTTTAATTAGTGCCAATACCGTAAATCGTGGATTAAACGCCCATGGGCTTATGCAGTTAATTTAGCAAAAATAGGGGGGTGGGCTATAAATCAAGCATTATCAATTTTCTAACCTTTCTGGACATCTATTACAGAAAATTCGAAGCTTTTGAATGATCTCTGAAAGACCAATTTTTACATCCTTTTAATTGCTGTGAAGAAGGAAGGAGGCATAGGAGAGAGATGCCCAGGCCTCATGCAGGTGCTAGGAGCTAAACGAAGAGTCCACTATTACTCCAGGGAGGGAGAAGGAGCCAGTAAACATAGCAAGCAATACTATCTTTATTCACATCATATAACTTTTAGGTAATTTTTCGTACAAAAACGACAATTGGAGGGGTGGGCTTTAACTCCACTATTTCATGATTTTGACTTTATGGCATTTTAGGGGTGGGCCTTAGCTTCAACTGGGCTTTTAATACACGATTTACGGTACTACTAATCACTGCTTGAGACCGAACCGCTCTTTCTATTCAACGAAAACCAAAAACATTTAAAAAAAAAAAAAGTTTTGAATCAGTTTTCACAAAAGAGAAAATTCTTAATTAGTTTTTTAAAAATTCCTGCTGATATGCGAGGCATTTAACTTAGTTTACACATTAACAACCTAACCTCTCACAAACTGCAGTGGTTGCAAATACAATAAATAGTTATTGCATTTGTATACAGAAATTAAAATCCTTGTCAGCTTCGTAACCCACAAAGCTTTAAGCCTGCGATTATTGTCGTATTTTTAGTCTAATTTGCTGGAAGGTGAATCCTTTCAAATTAATGTTTTGAATATCCGAATCAACTAATACCCATGTAGATACATTGACTCACATAATTTCGAGCCTTAGGCCATGAAAAATGGGTCTCAGGTTTTTACTTCTTCCAAAAGAGACAAGGATTTCTTCCCCAAAATGACTTTCTGTTTTTAAAGGACAACAAACGTTTAATCTTAAAAGATCTGCAAAGGATTGTTCTGCGTAGTCTAGTGTAAGAATTATGCTCTCGATTATCTTTTCGGGAACTAGGCTATTTGTGGTATTTGCTAAACTACTTGAGAATGATTTAAGCACTTGATTTGGCATCAGAAGCATTCAAAAGCTCTCGAAAAGACGGTTAAAATAATACAGGCCTACTGGAACATCAAAATTACCGTCAACCTTCATGAATGTGAATTGTGTGGCCCTCGCCATTTGGCCAGTAGATAATAAAATTCACTCGCCACGAAGAAATGTTTTAGCAGGTGTGTTGCTGCTTAAATGTTTAAATATTTTTGTCAATAAGCTAACTCTTCCAATCAGGTAAAGAGGCTAGTAACAATTAATTACTAGCATGTTTGGTTGGATAGCCAGTGTAATTCTGCACGCGCCGATGCGAACCGCTTGTTTCCAGCTAAAACGGTTCCTGAGATATGACAATTTCTGCATCAGGGTTTGTTAATCAGTCGCCGTATGGCCCGTAGGGCTAAAAATCAAGTAGCCAACTGCTGAATTTCCCTCACTATTTGGTGAGTGGCGACCGACATTGGTGAAGATTGATTACGGTATTTAATTTTTGACAAAATTATGGGGAAAACTAATATTTCTCATTATACCAATAGGAAAATAAAAAGCGCACGCACCCGAAAACTAACCAATATTCTTTTCCCCATGGCCTTAACAGTTAGGCCTAGTCTACTTTAGAAATAATTTTTTTTTGGACTTCTTAAAAAATTGACATAAAACTATGGTATCTGCTAGTTACTGATCTGGTTAAGATCATCTTGGATGATGGCACAATCTTCGGCGTGAGGAGTTTTCTTGAACAACTTGTCATCGTCAACGAAGAGACTACATTGTGATTTAGCAAGGTCTGGAAGGTCATTGATAAAGAGTAGGAAAAGCAGGGGGCCCAAAACTGTTCCCTGTGGAACACCACTGAGAACAGGGGCCCAGTCTGAGGCACGTCCTTCATAAACCACTCGTTGTTTGCGGCCTGAGAGAAAACTTCTAAGCCAATGTAGTAGGTTGCCAGTGATACCAAAGTTCTCGAGTTTTCTGAGAAGAAGGCTGTGGGGAACAGTGTCGAAGGCTTTTTGGATATCGAGGAGAATAACGTCGCAGGGGATATGTTCATCAACAGCATTTGACAGGTAGCCAAAGAACTCAAGAAGATTGCTTTGACAAGAGTACCCCGCACGGAAACCATGCTGCCTCCCGCTGATTAAGCTGTTAGTTTCACAGTAGTTGTAGAGTTGGCTTTTAACCAACTTCTCAAGGAGCTTAGCCACTTGAGATGTCAGGCTGATGGGGCGATAATTTTTTGAACTTTGGCGGTCGCCGGCCTTAAAGATGGGGATAATGTTGGCATTTTTCCAGTCATCGGGAACGATCGCTTCAGCAATAGACTTCTGGAAAACAATGGTAAGCGGTGTAGCAATAGTGGCAGCGCAAGCTCTAAGCATGGCACAGTGAATATTATCTGGACCAGGGGATTTAGAAGGGTCGCAGTCCTGCAACAAGCGGCGCACAGTGCATTCACTGACGGTTATAGCTGAGAGTGCATTAGTTTACATGAGCACATCAGGTAGTTGAGTAGGTCCAGCATTACTGAAAACGGAACTGAAGTATTGGTTCAGTTCGTTGGCGACATCTTGGGGATTGATGACCGTAGGTCCATTGTCTTGCTTAATGTGGATAGGTTTATTCTTGCTCTTGCTCTGGATATAAGAATATAGAAGCTTACTGTTGCTTTTGCATTTTGAAACCAGCTGTTGTTCAAATGAAACTTTCGCATTGCGGATGTTGTCAGTGAGTTGATTGCGGGTCTCAGTGAATGATGTCCAGTTCTCTGGTGTAGGGTAGGTCTTGTAAGTCTTCCACCGCCTACCTTTAAGGTTGACAAGTTTCCTGATGTTGTAATCCATCCAAGGAGGCGATTTAGCCCTCCTTGGGCCGTTTTTCTTCACAGGAATGTGGGTACTACACAGGTCAGTAAGGAAGTTTCGAAGGATATCCATCCCAAGCTTGCGTACACGTGGAGCCAGCAAATCTGGATCTCCAATCGATGTTGCTGATGGTTTCGTTTATGAGGTCCCAGTCAGCAGCACTAAAGTTGTGTCGAGGATGGATATAGCGGTGGTTAAAATTGGTGCTCTTGATTTTCCAGATAATGACGCTATGGTCAGATTTGCCGAATGGTGGAAGGTGACGAAGGGAATCAATGGTGATGTCATCACTAGTGAGTAGTAGATCGAGAAGGGAGGGAGTATCTCCACCTCTAGCACGGGTCGGCAGACTAATGTGCTGAGTCAGGAAATTATCCTGACACATACTCGGGCACTCCGACGAAAGGTAATGAACGATGTTTTCTTAGACACTTTATTTATTGAGTTGGTTAGAAAGTAGTGATATCAGCACCAAAATGGCAGCCGCAAAGCTTGTGGTCCAAACCGTTTGGGGTGTCGGTCAAGGTTGAGTGATCAGGGTTGGGAAGGAAAACTTTGTGGCAGTCATTTTGGCTCTGAAATCAATACTTTCTATAGCAAAAACTTGATGGATCCCATTACCCTAATGGAGTTATTGTACACTTTTGGTTTGTTTTATGGTTTTTACTTAGTGAAAGTAGGCTATTGGTTGTGAGCTCCTTAAGAAAATGTGATTGTAAATTGTTTCTTGATCAGTAAAAATGATAGTGAAGCAGCAACGGCCAATACCACAAATAAAGTGGAAGCAAACAGCATCATTATCCAATGCACGGAGACCAAGCACGACATCGGTTAGGAGCGGCCATCCATTTTATTAAGACCCACTGTGCCCTGAAAATTCACACCACCTTGTCAAACCCTGATACACGAATTTTGCAAGAAGCTCTCTGCCTGGCAGAATAACTAACCTGAAATAAAAAAAACAGAAGGGCCGTGTAAAACCCCGAATTTAAAAAAAATGTGCGGCACAACAATGGTGTAGGACCGAGTTCTGCAATACCGTGAGTGCCTCAAAAGTCGATCTGTCGAAAATTTGCAGGAGACGAGTGAGGTAGCCTCTTAGTTTTGAAATTGTGTGTCGTTTGATTGTTAAAGTATTGTGTATGAATTTTCAAAGCAAAAACCATTATAGAATTGTTAGTGTGTAATGTACCACCCCCTAGATCTACAACCCCCACCCCCACCCCCCGGAACTTCTTAGCTTTCGACGCTTTGATATTGCGCCGTTTCGATTTTTCAAAAGCGAGCAAGGCGGTTTTAATTTTCTATTCTCGTGTACTGTTTTCCCTCCTTCTCTGCATTTTAAATCTTTTTCATTCCCAAGCTGTATGGGGACGTGCTGGGAAGCCTACACAATCTCGCAAGCATACACACGGCCAAGATCAGGAGCGTACCCTACGACAAACACAGACTCTCGACAACTGTGAGCACTTTCCATATCTGCTTAGCAATGCCCTTGACAACGCGAGTGTGTTGGTGAGCATAGGCCTATGATGGTGAGCATACGTTCCATTTTTTTTGCGATGGTGGCCGCCATTTTGATGGAAGCCGTCGCTTTTGGCAAGATTCAGTTGCCAAGCTGTGAGTTTTTAAGTGCTCTGTGCAACTGCAGTGTGTTTGTTGAAGTTTGCATGAAGATTTATACATTAAGGTACTTTTTGCAAATATTGGTGCTCATAGCGAAATTCTCGAACAGTGGAGACAAACAAGTGCATGATGTTCTGCTTGGTACAGCAGCTTAACAAGCAGAAAAAATACATTTACCTCCTCTGCTCGAGAATTTGACTGTCTGCACCAATATTTGAAAAAGCACCAGCCGCTTGCCAGTACCATGTGGTTTAACATAAAATGTATTATGGGGGGATTGAGGCTTAATGGCACGTCGAAGCCAACCTCAGCCAAAAGGCAGTGGTCCGAGTTGCCACTGTGCCAAACAATACAGAGATGTTAAACAAACCACAAATGTAGATTTTATCATACACCTGTTATCTTCCGCAAAAATTTAAAAATTCCGAACAGGACGACACTTATCGCCCAACTGATGCGTTTATGTCTCGAAGAGCGGCAACGAACACTGTGTATGAAAAATGTTCCATGGCGTCCCGGTAACCAACCTAAAGCATCCTGGTAACCAACCTAAAGTATCCTGGTAACCAACCTGAAGCGTCCCGGTGACCAACCTGAAGCGTTCTGGTATCCTGCCGAAAGTGTCGAAGCTTCACACAGTTGTCACTCATTTTAATGTGCGATTTGCTTCCTCGACGTCCCTCTGGCCCCTCAACCACGTTACCAGGTCACGGAAGATTTTCTATAAACAACGAACACCATCAAGAAGGTGACAATCAACAAGCAAGTGACAGGCCTTCGATACAATGACAATCAGGAGGGATACCCCTCAAAAGGAAGCAATGAGTAAGGATGGTGTGACCAATACGCCAACGGGTTAACACCATCTCTTCCCGGCTTATGTCTTTTAATGATAACTAGGCCCTACTAATGAAAGTATGGATTGCTTTTTTATACTGTTGACGGTGGAATCTTAAGACAGAATACTCTCTTTGGGAAAGATGATCAACTAGCCTATGGTTGCTTGTCTGTAATCCCGAAAGTTTTCTAACCTTCTGTAGCGGCGACAGCAACGCCAGTTCGAAATTCATATTACCGTGAGATTAAATGTAAGTGAACAGAGCGAAGCTTTTGACGAGTTTCGCTTTCACTTTGTGCGTCAATGTTTACATTTCATGTCCAGTAAGCGCAGAGCGATTTTAGTTACTTTAGTAGCCTACCACCAATAAGTTTCTGGAAGATGTGCTTCGCATGACGGCTGGAGCAATTTGATTGTGTTTCTAGAAGAGAGATTAGTTAGACGAAGGTTTGATTAGGTCGGATAAAGCCTTGGCACAATTTCATCGGGCAGGACACACACGTACAGCTCCTTCCAAAACACCACACAAGTGGAAAAAAAAAACGTCCGCTACCGCGTAGTTTGGTACTGCCAAAACACAGCACATTCGAGATACTATAATACAGCATTCCAAAGCGAAGCAGCTTTAATGTGTCCAACGAACTACTTTAATAATCCTAGATACTTATTAATACACATTCATTTCGTAGCAGACGTTCCTATATGTAAACTTATTTTTTCACCTTTCGTTTAAAACATATATTGGTTTTACAGAAGGAGGGATTGTGGGAGCTAACTAATCTGAGCAGCTCACAAAGGAGGCAGATTTTTACGAATTGTGAGCATGCACGAAGCACAGTTTATTGACTGATTCTGGATGGATTATCGACCGACTCTGGACGGAGCTACCAGTCGCGTTGAAAGGTAACGTCGTTTCCCTCATCAGACACGTTTGGAACGTTCTGTTGAGGTTTCTGTG
>JAHWFP010015257.1:0-12412 GCA_023313725.1 Lithobius niger | reverse complement strand
AATAATACGGCTTATTATCGACGTGTGGAAAGATTTGATCTTCGAAATGGGAGATAGACGTGGTCGTTTTTTTCCCGGCTTCCGAACATCACTTGCCGGGAAAAGCTATAGGCTTAGCGTACCTTGCGCGAGATGTATAGCAAGATCTCACGACATACCAGTCGCAGCCACTGCACACTTTCCGGCTTGTGTGTTAGTTCTAAATTCTACACATACATTCACTCTAGATTCGAAATACTTTATGACATTTTAAACTATATCCCAAGCTTCACTGTGTTAAGTTTTATCGCGATTCCATACCGAAGTTAAATTCGAAGCCATTTTCACACGATTGAACACGCGTGTCGGCAAGGTACACCTATCCTACAGGGAAAACCAGGTGATATTTTGACGCCCACTGAGTGATTCTTTCAGTGGCCCGACTCTAATACGCAAATTAAAACAAACAAAAAATAGGTTAATTATGTGAAAATATAGGCCTAATTCCACGTGCTGCCACCCAGTAGTGCCAGCGAACTACAGCCATAGTATGTACAGTCCTGAACATTGAAGTTTGAACACTTCAAATGTTGCACTGAATTCTGCATATAGATTAATAATTCCTGGTAGATGCCAATGTTGGTGCAAACATCTTTCCATTGTTTAAATAGAACAACGTATCTTTGTTGGAGCACGTTTTTAAGCTACAGATAGTGCGAATGAGGCAAGTTTCTCATGTAACAATGCTAAATCATAACAATCTTGCATAACAATCTTCGTCCAGAAGAAGGTGCTGCATCAATGCTTTGTGAGGCAAAGGAGTTTTCAAAATTCATTGTCCAGTACTGTATACATAGCCTGTGGGTGAATAATAATAGTGATATTGACTTTAATCCATATGCATTTGTTAAGCTTATACAATTGTCTACTGTCCCATAAAAAAATGCTTCGTAAGGCTCATGCCTCGATTGATCAGGCAAAGGGGAAGGAGATCAGCCTTTTCAGTCCTCTCCTTCGCTTAATCAACCCAGGCATGACCCAAGCCAGGAATTACGTTGAAACCTCCGTACAGCAGTTCTCAGATAGCACCAGTACAAATATATTCCCAGTCAAAGCATCTTACTTACACAGTGTTGTAAGTAACTTACACAGGAGAACATAAAGGAAAACAGGAGAACTCTTACTGATGCTGTATAGTCCGCAGTTTTTGACCAATTACGGCGGTTTGCACGTCTGTCCATTTGATGCTCAATATAACACGCTCGGTTAACCAGGTCTTTTGGGGTTGGGTCAGCTCAGGCTCAGCTAGGCAATCATTACAGTAGCCTTACTAAAAGCCAATTTGTAATATAGCACGAATCTACAACGGAAATGCAGTAAAATGATCTTTACCTTGATTGGCATTTTCATATTCATCAATTCGGCATATCTTGCTAAAACCTCCCACGGTGCATGGATTTTCACAAAATACGTTTTGCCATCCTGAGATTGCTAAGTAACAAAATAAAACGGGAACGTTATTTTGCATAATGATAGTAGCCCTTAACTGGCAACAACAGATCGGATGATTTCACATTTAAATCTCACAGTATGTACAATTAAAATGTAATCCAGCAAACCAAAAATACCGATTCAAGAATTTATAGCTCAGCAGACAGGTCTTATACTAACAATATTTTGAACAGTTAAACATAGATGCTAGATACAGCGACAACATTTTCGTCTGTCCTATCCAGATAACTTATAGGAATGTGGAACAATAGACACTTTGTCTTTACAGCAAAGTGACTTTGGCTATTTTCACACGAAAAGACTGAAACTTCATTTGCTGGGAGGTTTTATGACACGTGCACTGTAAATCCATTTATGTAAATTCTGCAGCGTATTAGCTAAAGTGTGCGAGGCCTATCTTGAGTTCGCCGCAGATCGAACACAGGTAATCGATTGTACGTTTTTGACAGCACAGTGCCTTGTTGATATCCAAGATGGTTACAAAAACAAATGGCGGCTGTCGAGTAAAGCCGCCCCCTCCAGGAAGACGTAGCCGCTTGTAAAATACTTTCAGGACTCAAGATACGCCCGCCGCGCACACAATAGTTAAAATGTTTGCCATGCACTTGCACTAAACCTGGTCGGCAACTGCCGAATATACTGATTGCCCATGTTGCTTAAACACTGAGAGTGTGTTCGGAAGTCCTTGAACAGATCACATGAAAAACATCAATTGAATTTACTTACAAGGATTTTTGGATCAACATATTGGTATTGTTTGTCTTACATGCGCAGCCTACTCCTTCAGTATACTAGATTCATTCCAGTTGAATATAATTAATAACCTTTTTGTTCAACAGGGGGCGATATCACTCCTTTTACATGCGTATCCCAAGAGCGGATAACGTGGTAGCTTACGGCAGCCTTGTTGCATTAACAGATTGATATTGTTGGTTCTCTTTCATTAAATTTGGTTCGGTCTAGTTCGGTATGGCGTAGAAAGTTGAAATTTTGCATTCAATTGTATTAATAGGTAGACCTACAGCTCGCCTTTATTTACTAACGTCAATACTAATACTAGTGTTAATTTATTAATAGACTAAAATTGCAGGGCCCGAACCTGCTTAATTTTAGTTTTTATTGCCAATCCAATTCCAAGTCCAATTTTTCTAGTTAGCACCCCTTAATTTAATTTGCAGCTTTATTCGTTGTACATGCGTAACCCAGCATAACATGGTACCTTACAGCTGAATTTACTATGTAGCCTTGTTGCATTTACTATGTCAGCCTTATATTTGTGCTCCTTCAATCAATACGGTTTGTTCTTGTTGAATTTAATTCGCAGCCTTGTTGGTTCAACAAACAGTAATTTATATTCCTTTTCTATCCATGTCCCACGAGCATATAACTTGGTAGTTTACAGGTGAATTGACTGACTATAGCCTTGTTGGATCAACAGATGTCAACACAAAAGTCAATATATGAGATACAGCTAAACGCTTTATGGTTGAAATATAAATTCTGGTTTTAAAGAAAGTGTCAGTAACGCGATATTTTTCTAGCTAAAGCTACTGGCGCTGCGTAATTTTACGAAAACATAATTCTCCACGTGGCGTAGAAAGTTGAAATTTTGCATTCAATTGTATTAATAGGTAGACCTACAGCTCGCCTTTATTTACTAACGTCAATACTAATACTAGTGTTAATTTATTAATAGACTAAAATTGCAGGGCCCGAACCTGCTTAATTTTAGTTTTTATTGCCAATCCAATTCCAAGTCCAATTTTTCTAGTTAGTACCCTCAGAACCAGGATAAGACAGAAATCATATCAATTGAAATGTGAAGAGGTCTGTCCTCACCTGGTTTTGAGGGGTGCTAACTAGAAAAGTTGGACTTAAAAAATTTTGGGTCGTCAGTTTTTTTGTGGACCACACTGTACATTACCTGTTTTATAGCAGTTTCCCCCCTTTTGAGCATTTATTCCCCAGAAGTTTGAGTGTTGTCTTCCCTGCCGGGCTCGTACGGTACTGCGCGTGCACGGACTTGGGCCAACTTATAATAATCTCCAGAGCAGCATCCGGTCGGCATCATTTCTTCACATTCCAGAACCTAGCTCATGGAGGGGAGGCTTGGGCGGGAATTCACGTAATGTATATTTTCGGGTAAGCAATAAAAACTAAAATTAAGCAGCATCGGGCCCTGCAATTTTTAGTCTTTTTATAGCCGACGAAAATATACATTGCCTGTTTTATAAGCAGACTTTGTCATCTGGTGGAGGGCTAGGTTCAAGTCTCCCACTGTACGAGCCAGCACCCCCAAGGAAATTTAATTCCCGATGAAGACACCCTGTTTGTCCCAACCAACTTCACCGTGTTGACCAAGTCGGAATAACAGCGAGAATCGAGGACGAGTGGCTGTTGTAAGAGGTGAGATTGGGGAATGCGGGTTGCTCTCTGTTATTAAATTGGTTGTATACTGCATGCAGGGGTATTAACATCAAAGGGGTACAAGGTAAGTAATCAGAATTATACACTGAAACAGCATACCTTGTGGGACGAAAGATGACTTGAGGATGTGGTTCTATGATGACGAACATGACACCAGGAACGGAACGTTGGGTAGTCGCATAAGTGAAGGAGCGGAATGAAGGTTTCTGGTCGTGTAGATGGAAGGCAAGGTCCTTGTAAGTGTATGTTGGAACCTATGACGTATGGCGTATGTTGCTTTATGTCGTTTCTCATCTTAGTCGTGGGTCTTTTTTTTAGATGGAGAAGTGACAGCTTCTTTGCCCAGAAGATGAAGACATCGTCAAAAGAAGGAGATGAAGGAATGGCGAGGTGGATGGAAGATGGAATCTGTATTTTAGCACCTGATGAGGGCATGTTTCAAGAGGACGGAGGAAACGGACCGGTGTTTGGCAGAGAGAGGAACGTACTGGTTCCGTTCCTCTGTTACTGATAGTAATGTAGCCGAAGGTGTTAATTTTAATTGCAGAAGAGAGGACCGGAGTGGTCTGGGACAGCACAACGCTGTCGGATGTGAGTTGAAGAAAAATGAGACGTGTTGCTTCGAGCAAACCTATACCTGATGGAGGTTGCGCAGGGACGTGCACAGAGGGCAGCGGATTGAAGAGAAATCTGTGATCGTTCCTACAGGGGAAACGCTGTGTTGTAGGTTCTGGGAGTGGTGCGGAAAGCAAGACTGTTGGTGAAGCGGAACTAGGATGCTGGGAAGGGCCTGGGTCCCCAAAGTTAGCAGAAGAAATCGGATGATCGAATTGCAGGGATCGTAGTGGTAGAGATGTGTATCGAAATGGTAGGGGGTAGACACCCATGAACACTGTGATGTTCTCTGGATTGAGGAATTCGAAGGGCGAGACTGGTGAAGTGGTCGTGAAGGGAACTATTGGCTCCTTGAGGCACGTCCTTTGTGGGATGGGGATGCAAGAATCGAGGTCTCCGGAGCTAGCCCAACCTTCTGTTGGAAAGAAAGGAACGCTGTATACGACCTGAATGGGAATAGTAGATAAGAAGTGTCGGGAACCGTGGTGATTGCTGTTGTTAGTAACATCGGTGTTGTCAGAAGGGCGACGGGACGCAGACCTGTAGTACGAAAATCTGGCCGTAACCGAAAGGAGCTGGTAGCAGCAAACTGGAATGATGAAGAGGATTGGTGGGGAACCGAAGGCGTTGAACTGTGCAGAGCCTAACTGGGAACTAAAAAGCCCAAGGTAGGCGGGAGATGATTGATGTGGAAAGCTGTGAAGAGCGGCGAAGACCTTTGATACACTGCCTGCAGGAGGGCAGGCAGAAAGCGTGTGTAGCTGACAAGCAGCAATGGGTGGAACAGCAGGTATTGGTGCCAACCCCCAGTGTTTATAAAATCAGTGGAACGTTGGAACGGCATAGTAGATGGCCTGAAGTGGTGTAGCAAAGAACGCAGGAACGCGGAACACATTTTTAGGAATGCAGGGACGAAGAACGTGTCTACAGGAATGCAGGGACAGCCGGAATGTAGAATCATGTAAGAATGGGGACCGGTGGCATATGAAGGGTCAATCAGTTCCGGGAATGGAACCGCAGAATTGTCGAGAGCTGAAGCAATCGGTGAGGACCCATGTATTTGTCACGACGAAACGCAGGGCGATGACCAACCATGGAGACGGTAGGATATATCTTATGGGTACAGTCCTCTCAAGGAGGGAACGGGGAATTGATCGATGTCGACAATACTGGCGATTCTTGTGTATGTCATCTGCAGGACGGATCGTATGCGGATTGATGACACGGAACATGCGGAGGCAGAACGTGGAAGGGGAATACGCAGAGTTCCACGCGTTGTGAGCGTCCTAGGAGAGATGGTCGAGGGATGTAGGTTCGAGGGACCGTGCAGAGGAACGATGCAGCGGACGGCAGGATGGATGGCACTGCTTCATAGCTGGTGTGGAAGACAAGGTTGAAAGGTAGACACAGGGGGTAGCCAAGTGGAGATAGCTGATTGAAAGTAAAAGCTCTCAGACAGCCTGCCGTGAGGAACGACTGTTCCGTGGAAGGAAAGGATAGCATGTTCAGTGGAATCATGGAACTGAGTTGGTAGGAATGGGGGAATGGAGAACCAACCGAATCGTGTCAGGAAAGCTCAATCTGGAATATTAGTTTTTTTTTAATTTTTTTTTTATGAAGTCCCGTTCCGAGATTCGAACCTGGATCACTCAAATGGGTGGCGTCAGTAGTGTAGTAGAAACGGAAGCAGGGAACAGGGGATAGGAGACAAGAGTATCGGAATGCTGGTTGCATTGTCGAGTGCCAGTTCTCCTTGACCTAGGGGAACAAAGGATGGAGGAGAAGGGTAGATCGGCGTTTGTAGCAGTGCCAAGATGCTGGTGTTCCTAAGGGGCGCAAGCATCCCCCCCCTTCCCTTCCCTGTTTCCAGACCGAGGTCTAGCAGGGGAAATGAAGGATGACATGAGGAACGTGATGCTGGTTGTGCCTGAGGCCGGAATTAATTTATCAAAGAGAGCCACCAAACTCTCCTTGAGGAATGCAGTAGTGAGAGGAACCAGCATTCCAGACGAATGAGAAAGTGGGAGTCTTGGACCGAAGGTTCGGTTCGAAACGGAGTCCTTTTAAGAAAAGAAGCACAGGTCGGGTCGTGCTGGTGGCAACGAGGAACATGCAGGCCGGAATGGACGTGTGAGGGACACACAAATCCAGCCAAGGCCAAAACAGGCTGCAGGAGAACGTCCTAAAGGGACGTAAGTTGAGAGAACGTATGAACGAAGGGACGTGGGCACGTAGGAACGAAGGAACGTAGGTTAAGGTACGAGGATTGGCCCTGTTAAGGAGCATTGATTACCACAGCTGCATAGGCCGAAGAATGACGAGTGGATTGTATCGTCAGAGTATATATCAGAGAAGAGGGCTGCGCAGTAGAATGCGCAGATGGTGACGGCGCAGAGGGATATCATACGCTTTGATTTAAACAACAGTATCTAATGTCGGAGGGAAGGAAGGCGAAAGCTGACAGTAGGCGGTGAAACGGCCCAATCTAAGAACGCCGCACAGAAGCATTGCGCAGTGGGGTAGATAGCCGAGGATGACGAACATTGCTCATTCAAACTGATCTGCGTAACTCCCAAACGCAACAATGACATGAGCCGCCCTGGGCAAGAACCAAGGGGAACGGCGGCATCGAGGAACGGCGGCTGGAGGCTGGAACGAGGAACGTCCTGTATAGTCCCGTGTTGTAGAACTGGTGCGGCAGGGACGACTGCAAAAGGATTGCAGTGGAGTCTTGGTCAGGGGACGTGACAGCCCCAGAGCGTAGAGGAACGGCGAAGGATGCCGAAGGAACGGCGAGTAGACGTGAAGAGCACAAATTGGACAAGGGAGCATCTTCCGTGAATGAAGAGATTGGAAGGCTTTGTGATGTCGGTGAGAGACTGACAGAAGGCGGAACGTGTGAGTGCAGGAAGGGAACGCAAGATCTGAGATGGAGCGTAGCACTGAATGTGAGGGATCCCGGAAGGGAAGCCAAAGGTGGAAGAGATCCCAGAGGAACGGTCATTGAACAGGATAGACACAGAATGGGCGAGGACGAACTGTTCGTAGCAGGAAAGTCTTTCTTGGACGGCGATCCTGCGTTAGAAAGCGGAACGGTTGCCAATGAAGCAGGAACGGAGGGTTCCTCCATCTGCGGGACGGCGGTATGCGGAACGGAAAGAGGAATGGGACTGCGGAACGTCGAAAGGGGATGCTCAAGGAGCGACCACGCGTGGCGATCAGGAGAAATGATGCCGACCGGACGCTGCGCCTGAGCTTATATGAGCTGGCCCAAGTCTGTGCATGCGTAGTACCATACGAGCCCGGCAGGGAAGACAACACTCAAACTTCTAGGGGAATAAATGCTCAAAGGGGGGGGGGAACTTCTATAAAACAGGTAATATATTTGCGTCAGCTATAAAAATAAATATAAATATAAATGTTAGAGCATACACCGCCAGCTGAGACGTTCATTAAAGAAAATAAATATTTTAAAATCAGTGAAAACAAATTACACAAATTGTTCGTGCCATGGAAGGTAACCCGCTTCAAACAAATTACTGTTAGTAACAAGCTTTATGCCGTCTTTGTTTTTTATATTTCAGCAAGTGGCTTCATTTTAATCTAACTTTATTCCATGAAAGAAAAGAATAATTTTAATAGAATAATTTTAATTAAAGTGGCAAGTTTGCATACTAAGTGCGGGCGGGTGTTAATGCAACCAGCGCATATAGGCCTAAACCTTACATGCTTTCTTCCGGATTTAACTAAAACCCTCGTCGCCAACTGTGATGTCCTTAGCATGGACACACCTAAGCCCAGCGTGGGCACCAATGGTAATGACAAACACGGACTACCGGAGTGTAGGCTACAGCTGATAAGACAACTGGCTTCCTGTTTACTCCTCCTTAAATATTGTTACAACAGGAAGTCATGTGATACAATAAATACTATATACAGTGAGTGGGTCAGCCTATTAGGTAATTAAAGGGTTATCTAGGTAGGGTTAACATATTGACATGAAATTGAAGGCGGCCATTGTGGAGCTTACAAGTGACGACTCCACATGTCCTTACCTCTTTGTCTTCAATTTCTATGTGTACGCCTTCCTTTAAAACGTTTTTAATAAAAATTTCCCTCTTCAAGGCTCTTCGTTCATCCATAATGCTCGATAACGGGTCTCCTTCTTCGAACGCCAATACATAGTCAATACGTCTTTTGCCATCACGGAAGTGCACCGTTTCCACGCTCGAGGCCTGCAAAGACAAAACAAAGCAACTCATAACAATGCGTGCCAGCCAACACACTACACAGGCAGAAAAAAAATGCATAGGTCCAGAGTTCGGAAAAAAAGTCCCCAACGTCCACGATTTAAAGGTGCCTATTCACCGACTGACATGCTGCAGTATCTATACGCCGTCTATATATTATTTAGTTTATGCAGCACTTGATTTCAACAAGCGAAGGAATGTGCATGTTCCTCCTTAATTATTGAATGTAAAGTTTCCACGTGCACCAGGGAGCAAGCGGTCAAGGTTAACGATATCACCGTTATCTAGCGGTTAAAAATCTGCGTTTCAAAACGGTCGATGTAGCCTATAGGGCAGTGACACAACGTTGTATTATTGTATATAACTCTATGCTGGAGCCAGTAACTGGGATAGCTGCAAGGGTCACTGGAGGGGGAAAAGAAGGGCGTCTTACTGAAGACAATGTCGTTAAGAGTGTATTTCTTAGGCCTATAATGCGCGATTTTGTCGATTTGTTGGCAGTTGCTGACATTTTTAAGCAAGTGGAATCTTTATTTTCCAATTACAACCTAGCAGCATAAGGGATTGGAGAAAACAACGGTTTTTTTTAAGCCTATGAAATCCGCTTTCAAAGCACTGCCTTGACTTGAAATGCCGTTGTTTAACCCACCATTTCAATCTAGTGCCCCTTGCAGGTATCTCTCTTGTAGCCAATGTGACGTCACTTGCCGCTGCTCTATAGAAAAAAGCGCCCATGATGGTGCACGTGGGAGCACCAACATTACTCTCATTAATTAAGGAGGCACGTGGCGTGTTTGTTGTGTTAACAAGAAATTTATTTGTGCATTCCTTTGCTCGCTGCGAGAAAGCGCTAGAGAGAATCGCTAGCGATAGATGGTGCTAGATAGCGCTAGATGGTGCTAGATGTTGGAGACATTCATTTGGTAGCAACCTGTTTTTAAGGACAAAGGTGATCCTCTAAGGTTCAGAAACCGAACCCAACAGTTTCCCCCCAAGGTCCAGAAATTGAAGCCAATTGCCCTAAAACAGTCCCTAAAAAACCAAGGTGAAAGAAATGAAAGTGGAGCGTGTTGCTTTGAAATGTGGCAGCTTTTCACCAATTTATTTCTTTATTTGTTTTGAACCATTTTTTTTTTTCACCTTTCGAATGTTCACTTAAATAAAAAAATAAAAAAATAAAAAAATGTCTCAGTAACACATTTGGTCGTTTGGGATAAAACTAAGTAATCTTCACCTCCCACGCTGCCTTACTGGCTGAGACAGTTCATCATTCTATAACAGTCCAAAATGTTGACTTAAGATTCCCACCCCCCCCCCCAATCCCCCCCCCCATTAAACTGTTGGGGCCGTTGGGGGGGGTGTTACCGAACCCCTCCCTCTACTTTCAGGCGCAAATGCCGTTTTTTTCAACTCCAGGTGCGCGTTTTCCCTGCCCTTTTGAAACAAAACGGTCAGCAAAAAGGGTAAAAATACGCCATTTTTTCTAGCCAAAATGTCCTTGTGTCCTGCCATCTAACAAAACGGACAAGAAAACTGTCCTGGGGGGACGAGGGGGAGATCACTGAAGGGGATTGAACTAAAAAAAAATAGGGTCATCAAGAAACTTGTATATTGTCCCATTTTTTCAAGTGCGTCCCCCCCCCCCTTGTCTTGTTAATACCCCTAAAGTGTAAATAAATTTAAAGTAGTCAACCTCACGTACCCTCAGCGCAATATGATTTCTTCTACTCCCCCCTCCCTCCCCCCCAAATTACCAGCTGAATTTACTGAAAATATGGTGTTCGAAGATTTAAAAAATGTAAACGTCTGATGAACAAGCACAAACGGAATGGGAAACTGTAAAACAACGAAGCTTTCAGTTTTTTTTTTTTTTTTTTTTGTAAGAAAAACAATATCAGCATCTGATTAAAACTTAACCTGTCATGATTGCATCGTCGCACACAAGATTCTGGCTCATTTGCCGTATCGTAGTAGCAAAAGTTACGAGACAATTTTTTGATATAATGTGCAATGTAGTAGATATTCTTCAGTACACCACGCATTCAGATTTTTTAGTAATGTCCTGTTGGTATGTCTGCCGTTACAACTGCATACCTCAATTACACATTTTTCTTTATTCTGCCATACAACACGTCGAATTACTAATGAAGTGTAGCGCATCCGTGTTTTTTTAACTCACCTTTCAGTATATACATACATACAGAGGTGGTAGTATAGTTTTAAAAGAAAAGACCGGCACACCATGAGTATTTTGTGACGGCTCGCTGCAGGTAAACCTAGCTGTTAAAAACTTAATTATCTTGTAATAGAGTTTAAACACCACTTTGGCGTGCATGTACGAACTGCTAACCGATAGCAATCAACAACAAGGGCTTGGCCAGGCGCTAAAGGCGGGAAGCAGAAAAGTTATTGACCCCGGCTTTTGAAGTTATTTGCGTGCCAGATCTCGAAAAAATTAGTGGTAAGAATGGCCTTAACACCTTTACAACAACTATGGTATACTACCACAATTAGAAAATTATGGAGAACTCGACCAGAATAAAATATAGAAAACTCACCAGAAACCATACAAAGTGCATCTTTTCTCATCATCACTATCACAATCTGGAAAGTTTACAAGCGACACCATATTGGAAACCGAGGGACAAACAAACAATAGCTAGCATGTGATTCGCGTGAAGCTACATTGTAGCCTGCAACCAAGCACGAAAGCGCTACCACAGAAAAAAAAAAACTATTGTGGTGAGCTTTGTGCTTTGTTTCAGAAAAAATAAAAAGTCCTTCGGGTCTAAAAATATTTCTTGGCCAAGCATAACCTCCTGGACGCCACGCCTAGCTTACATATCCCTTATAAGGGACATTCACGAGATGGCCAAAAAGTAGGCTCCCAGGCGCACCGCGAGCTTTGCACACCAGGCGCAAAGCGAGCAAGCACAACCCAATGGTCAGCGTCCTCATCTCCAAACCAAATGAATGCCGGCTTGAGTCCCACGGTTGACCCAATTAAAAGATTAAAAAAAAACCTTCGAGCCTAAAGAGGTTATGATTGTTTTTCTTGGCCAGGCATAATCTCCTGGATCCAACGCACAGCTTACATATCCCTTATAAGAACATCCACGAGATGGCCAAAAAGCACTAGCAGAAGCAGGATGGTGTTGGATGAAGTGTTTGTATCATCAGCACTGTTTGGAACTAAATAGATCCTTTTATAAGCCTTATTGGCTCTGGCTATGGTTAGTGAACTCAAATGACGTATGGCTAACAAACGCTGATTTTCGTTTGCATCGCTCATTCAATCAGCGCATCTCCTTTAGCCACTCCTCCTTACTTTTTTCTGTCTAGTAGTGTACTGAATCTTCGACAATCCCCACAGGATTAAAGACGGGAAAGGCAAAGGCTCACGAGAAATAACTAAATACAGATGCAAACCTATTTACGTTGCCTTTTGGACTTATATGTCAGACTGCCTGAGCGGGGAATCGAACCCAGGACCTTTGAAACCAAAGGCCATGTCCTACCGCTGAGCTAGCCGTGTCAGTCTGGCTCAGCGGTAGGACCTTGGCCTTTGGTTTCAAAAATCCTGGTTCGATTCCCCGCTCAGGCAGTCTGACATATAAGTCCAAAAGGCA
>JAHWFP010015249.1:0-11617 GCA_023313725.1 Lithobius niger | reverse complement strand
CAAAAAATAGAAAACGAAATGAGAAATGGCAGACAAAAACACCCATGTATTTGGCATAGAAAAATACTGGAAAAAATGTTCATGCATGGAGCTTTTCAGTGGAACCAGTTCTAAAGGAAAACGACCTATGGAAATGCATTAAAGGGACAGCTACTGAACCTGCAACCAGCCACGCTGACAGACCGAAATATGAACAAGAACAAGCATGTTTCACCAGGATAATTTTTTGACATTTTTTCAGCATTTGTAGATGAAGTTTTGAAACAAGGAAGAGCTGAAAACTTTCTGGGAGCATCTGAAAATGAAGTTTGCGGCTCCCACCCGAAGGAGAAACAATACTGCCTTAAAAAATCAGATCAGCTGCAGGATGGAACAACAAGAAAAACTGTAGGATTATTTAAACACATTCAAGAGTTTGTGAGAATAGCGATGTTGACGAACGGCCCCACCCATTTCTGATGAATTTGTTGCCATTTTACGCTATGGAACCACTATGGCCCCCAAAATCTTTTACAGTCAAGATGCTCGAAAGACGATTGCAATTGGGAAAAGTAGTACTGTCAAAAGCCAAAAGAAATTCAAGTGTTTTTCCTGTGAAAAGTCCGAACACAGAGTAGATGCTCGTTAAGTGACAGTGACTTGCTGGACAGTGGAAAGCATGTCGTAATTGTGGTTTAAGACTTCTAAGGTGGCGACGAAATCCACCAAAGAGAAGAAGTCTAGAAAAAACGTCTTCATCATGAATTCTGGGGACAATGTGTTAATGACCAGCTCTAGATCAGACTTTAGTTTGTACAAAGAACTTTGAAACAAGTAAGTTTTACCAAGTGATGAAACCTAAACACCAGTGACTAGGATATGGTTGCTGTGAAAATGGAGTTTGAATACGTAGAGTTTCAGTTTCTAGTAACTAGAGTTTTCAGTTTTCAGTTACTGGGGTTTCCTTACTGGTTTGCCATGCCCCAAACATGGCAAATTAATATTGTATCTCTGAGAGTTTTGCAAATAGTCAAGATACCAATTTTTCCATCCATATAGCTTAATCATAGATCTGAATAGGACAATTCTTGTCACAAGAGGAGTTAGGACAATTTATATTCAATAACTGAGGTAACCTCATTGAAGAAAAAACTGAAGAAAGAATCCAAGGACAAGAGCTTCAGGACTGCAAGTCAGAAAAGAAAGCCTTTTTTCTGGAAAAGTTTAACAACCACAAGGCAGTTCAAAGG
This sequence comes from Lithobius niger, assembly GCA_023313725.1. Taxonomy (NCBI): domain Eukaryota; kingdom Metazoa; phylum Arthropoda; class Chilopoda; order Lithobiomorpha; family Lithobiidae; genus Lithobius; species Lithobius niger. Next base: position 10,388 of record JAHWFP010015249.1, on the reverse strand, counting down.
GGAAGATTCGGGAGATGACAATCCAAGAACTATGACAATAGTGGAAGTTGGAAAGAATCTGATAAAACCATTCCCACTGTGGCATCCCAGATTGGAGCATAAACCATACCAGTTGGTTAAGTGTATGCAAAAACAAGCTTGGGAAGGATCTTGAAGATGAAAATCTGCAAAATACAGATCGATCTTGCGATGCGTGCCAACTTAGAAAGTTTCAGAGGATGCTTTTTTTGACAGTGCTTTTTTTTTTTAAGAAGTTCGCAAGGATGCTCGGTTTGGTGCACACTGCTGTATCTGGACCCATAGCAACACCTACCTTGAAAGTTTAAAGATACTACTGTAGCAATCCGACTCATTGTGTTCAGGTAAACACAACATCCATAGCATTCCTCTATGCTCATGCACAACAAATACCAATGTTTCCTAACGCCAGATGCCAGATGCTTGGGGCATCTCTGTTACATTACCCCCGCCATCATTTAGGTGAATCCCACGCCTTGACATATTTTTGGGGTCGATGAGAGTTAGGCTTCCTCAGTTGGGCAACTTTTTGTCATGCGCACAAAGTCTTTTAAGTAATTCGGAGTGTTCCTCACTTGCTGTGGACATTCATGCTTCTTCCGCAATGGACTCCTGCTCAGTGGTGTTCACTGTCTGAATGATCATTTTCTACTGCAGTTTTCCTGGAATGGTTCACTAGTTGGGATTTGTACCCTCCCTTGGCCTCTTCTGTGTCTGGCTCTTCACCAAAGTTGTCGTCATCACTGTCCACAAGATGGCCATAGCAGGTCATTGGGACTTTCGGCTTTGCCTGATCCTCGGAGGAGGTTTCCTTTCTCCTGCCCGAAGACCTTGTCGGACCTTGGTATCGTGCCTGTGGTGGTTCTACCTCTTCCTCAGCCCTGTCCATGTGGGGTTTGATCTTATAAGTTACCACGTACCACCTGCTTCCGCCCACTAGGAACTCAGAAGATTATAGTATCTTGAAAGCACTTCCTGATTGTGTAGGGACCGTGCCTAAATCCTGACAACTTTTTCACATGGTCTCTTTTTAATAGCTGCATAAGTACCCAGACTTTTTGCCCAACTGAATATTTTGATTTGCATACTTGTTGATCGTATATCCTCTTCTATTGTCGCTGTGCCACCTCTACACGACCCCACAGTATTACAGTACTGCCAGCTTGGACCTCAAGGTCCAGGACATACTTCGCCGGAGTTTTCTCATGCTTTTCCTGTGATGCAGGATAAAGCCAGCCATCTGGTAGGTTGAATACCCGACCGCACATGACAATCATCAGTGTTTCTCCTGTGGTTTCTTGAGGACTTGTCCAGTATGGTAGGAGTACAGCAGGTAACCACTAATCCCAATCTTTCTGGTTCGCCATGACATAGCACCAAAGCAATTGCAAAATATTAATAAACAAAAACGTATCGTTAAAAATTAAAATAAGAGTCTAAAAGTCAAAACGTGTAAGGAACACAGACAAGCTTTGACTGTAAGGGTCTAGGTGCCAAATTTGGCCAGTAAGACACTGCTAAGCATTAGACCCTTACTACGCAGTTTTTGAGGAACAGCTGTCCGTGATCGTCCTATAAATGACCCTTGTGATGATCCAATGATAGTGGGGGTGTAGGGGTTTCTACGTTGCTTTAGGTTGACATTTTTTTCCGGTGCGGTAACATTGCAGCGATTCCAAGCCAGACAACCTGCTACAAGCGTAAGCGTGTACACCTATTCTGTCTGAATAGGCTGGGATGATATTTACAAAGTTGAATTTACAAAATTGACTTACTAACTCATTGATTAAGCAAGTCTCGTGGTCGTGGGATGTGCGTTTCCTGCTTTGCTGTTGCTTGAATTTTTTTCTAATTGGTTTGGTATTTGCAGTAGAGATCATTATTGGTTGTTGTCAATTGCTTTAAATGTACTAAGTTCATACAAGGATAATAGAAAATTTCATAGGAACAAAAGTCACAGAAAACAGAAGAGTGCCAAACTTCACAGGAAAATTGTGTTCTAGTCCTTGGGCCACAGAGCCCTATCGTTTCAGCGCGTAGAGAAAATTGTGTACCACCAGAACTTTAGCCTAGTTTCTAGAGCTATGTTGGCTAATTACAAAAATCGAATTATCTGGAAACAAGTTGTTTGTTTACGAATAGCTGCAGATGTATGGTGGAACTCTTTTACAAACTGCGCATGAACTCAACGTGTGTGAACCTACGCCTATTAGCCAGTCAGCGATCGTGAAGAGCAAGCAGGTGCAACTCACTCCTTAAGCTCAGGCAAGACAGCTCCGCGAACAGATGGCTGCGCTCATGCCAAGACTATGCGCTGATGTTTTTACGTTTCATTTGATTTTTCCTCACACTATTGTTTAAGCATGATATCAGAGAACACACATTATCTGTATTGAATTAATGTGCGTTGTATATGTATTCTGATTGTTAAGGAGAATATTTATTAAACAGTCGGGCGAATGACACCAGCCAGCAACGCTTCGTTGGCAAAAAAAAAAAAAAACCAGCCATAAAATTATAATAAAAAAAAACGAAGCCTGGCCGGAAAGGGCTGCTTGGAATACCTAGTACATTTTCACGAATCCTGTGTATGTCTTATAAAGTTATGAATTAAAACGGTTACAATGTAGCCTAGCTAAGATATTTTCGTAAATACGTTATACCTAAAGCTTATCTTTTTACGTCATGTTAATGAATTATCAATGCACTTGCTCTTTGCCTTACCTATAGATAATGTCCTTTCTTTAAAAAAATATGTTTCTATTTGATAATGTCCATTTGTTTCAAAATAAATACTCGTACGAAGGGTTCTAAAAACTTAAAAAAATAATTGCTTCTTTTTTAACCCATGCTTTCTAATGCAAAGCTTTTGCCATTGGTTGTAGGCTATACTTGCAATGCATAGAGTTGGAGGACTGAACAATAGCCTCACAACAATACAGCGAGATTTAAAGGCTGCATGTCTTTTTAATGTCGGTCTATACAATTTTATCATTTAATTGCTAAATTTGCATAAAGTTAGTTAGAATAACAAAATTTAAATGCCACGGCACGTTTTTTTGCGTTTTTTTCCTGTGCTTGGTAAGGAACTTCCACTGGTCTTTGGTTTTCACGTGACTTCCCTTCCCCAAATGCATTTGAAACTAAACACACTGTCTAATTTCCAATATCAACATGCAGATGTACTGAAACAGAGTGAAACCATTTTTGTAAAAGAGAAATCAATTCATGAATTTGCTCTTTTCGATTTTGTCTGTTTTCATACCCTTAAAGGTTAAGAAATACATTGAAGTCATTTCTATTTCTTTATTATCTCATTTGGAGAAATTGCTGTCGATAGAGAGCTGAGTGCTACTTTTAAATTAACGTAAAAAGTGTTGGAAAATAGATGTTTCCCTTTAGATTTAGATAGCAGTACACCCCAGTAAAAATTGAAAATTCAAAACATGACGCTATAGTCGCTTGCCTACAACATATGGACGCAGTGCCACTACTCCTACAGTGCCACGACCACGATGAGAGGACATGCCAAACTGCTCAAGTTCTCTGTTCTGTAGGTTTCCGGTTAAACTCCTTCTCGGGCACGCTGACATTAAGGTCCAAGGAATAACGACGGAATCGACAGCGTCTTTATAAACCAACACCAGTCGTGCCATCTGATGACCACAGTGAAGCCCAGTGTGTGGCGTCTAGAAGGATGTGTAGGCTACACTACAGTTCCCGGATGCTACGACGGGTGTTTGTTTATACCTTCTCATGGCAGCAACTTTATTTACTAACTTTTTCTGCTGAATGGACTTTTTGTTTTGTCTGCAACAATTTATTTGAAGCAATATTTTATTAGTTAAAGTGCAACAATTTAGCATGTGCCACTGTTACCGTACAACAAGCTACTGTAGACGCAGTTGACACTTTACAGACAAGATATTTTGAAAACATGCTCCCTATATCATTTACTAACACGGGTTAAAATATCTCTTGGTGCAAAATTTTCTACACACAATTTCGTTTTAAGGCTTTATACAGAGAGTGGCCCAAGGACTAGATTGTGTTTGCAACACGGATCTGTTGCCATTGGTGTTTTGGGTAAACGACTGGGAATACACGAGTGGCAGGGGATGCTGATGAGAGGTGGCATTCAGGCAGATAAAGGGAGTGTTGACAGGTGTAGGACCTGGATCGGGTCAGACGCAGAGGTCTGTACTATCCACATTGTTGGAACGGCGAGGCGGCTTGGTACTCGACGGCGTCGCAGGTACGGCGCAGAAGCTGTGTGGGTACATGGCGTGTTATCGGTGGTGTGGTGGCTCGCCAGATGATGAGGAATTTGGCCTCCTGTTTCACAGGAACCAGGTTCAAAATGGGGCAAGAAAGCATTCCGGGCATTTGGAAATGAATAGAAGTGATGGGCCAGGAGATTAGTGCTGCTATCTTCGGACTGGCTGCTTGGGCGTGCTAGGCACAGGAATCTTTGCATGGGGCCCCGGTCGGTCCACGAATGGTGGGTGAGTGGCTAGGAAGATCAGGTTGCATTGAATGTCACTGGTGGTGTGGGCAATTACTACCAGAAAGGGGCGTCATCATCTAGCGTCACCAGGCAGTTGCCATCCGTGGCATAGGGGTGGCCACCATGGTTGGTGGAAATGACCCACACCTGCAACGGAGGCAGGTGGCATGTCACTGTGGTTGACACAGGGAGTCGAGTCTGCAAATGAGAATGATGATTCTACCAGAGAACTTGTTCTTGCAGGAGAATCGAAATTCTCAGAGTAGAATCCGACTAAACTGTGTTACCTTCACTCCGCACCCGCCTCCCTGGCACTCCTGTGGCTCAGCTACGAAAGACAGTGGTAAGAATATGGAGATAGAGTGAGTAGGGAGTAGGGCTGGTACTTTCCGGTTTTTTAGTTATCCGTTTAACCGTTTTTTTTTTCGGTCGGTTACACGAAAACCGTTTTTACGTTGTCAGCAAAAAATAAAAAATAAAAAATAAAAACAGCCAAAAAAATTTCACACCTGCGTAATATATTATTAAAAAACAAGCTAAAAAAAATTATGATATAGGCCCTGGTAAGACAAGCACAATGAATGACTACATGTTGCATTTTGGGATTTAAACTAGAAGAAAGTTGAAGTTGATAAATTTAAGTATTTACTTTATCAAGAATTTTGACTTTATGTAGCTTTAAAATTTCTACAAGATGGCTTAGGCATATTTACGACAACGTAAGCCAAAAACAAAACAAAATTTTACGCAACGTTTTAGTTATTAATGTTCCATTCATTTCAAATTATGAGCCAGAAAAATTAGCATGTTTGCGTTTTCGGGTAGCAACGCATTTCGTTTACGTGTTATGATGCTGCTTCCCTGCCGCTCGCGCTACGTATAGACGAGTCCACTTCTCCACGACGCGGGGAGGGCAGGTGCTGGCCAGCTTGTATTTAACTGCCTCGTGTACGCGCTGCGATCAGCAGTTTGTTTCAAAGAAAGTAAGCAGCTTCGATGGGACAACAAGCCCACGCGGATTATTTGTAAATTAGTTGCCCCGTACCCACCCCGGTTTTCTACTTTCTCTGATTTTGAGTGTTTGGATTAGTAGGCCTAAATGATGGCACTTGGCTATTTTGGGCTCGTTCACCGCGGTTTTTGAATGGTGCCCGCATCAAACGTTTTTCGGATATGGGTTTTATAATCCATAAAACGTGGAACGGTTTCCGGTTAACCGTGTAACTGATCCCAGCCCTAGTAGGGAGTAGCATTAGGTGACGTCAATTTGCAAAAATTTTGGTTAAATTGTATGCAAATTAGGTGAGACGCCAGTGGCGACAACAATAGGGACATCCCATTTGTATAAAACAGGTAACGCAGTTTCGTTGGATTTTACTCTCAGAACTTCGATTCTCCTGCGAGAACAAGTTTTCTGGTAGAATCATCATTTCTTCAGCACTAATAAATACTCATGGACAGTGTACACAAGTGACTAAATGAATTCTGGCGTGACGACGCAGTGCAATACCAGTACTAAAAGGTTGACCACAATTAGTGCATCTATGATTATTGATATGTGAAGACCTCACATGTCTGTCCAGGCTACTTTTCACGGTATATGAGCGTCCACACTGGTCACAGATGAAAGCCATCTCCACATACAAACATCATCCAGCTTAAAGGGAACAAACACAGGCCTCGTGAGAGTGATGCGAGAGCATTTATATCCAATAACTATATTTCTTTACTTCAAAGATAATATAAAATTGAATACAAAGCGATCTGACTTCAAATGAGTGTAATGCAAGAGTATTTATACACAATAAGAAATACTTTAAAGGCAATACAAAATTGAATACAAAGCAATCTGGCTGTTCGAGCGAAGTGAGTCTTTTAATAATTGTTGCAGCGGACTGACCCTTGCATCGCATTAGTATGCAATAAATACAATAATGTCCAGATACTGTACTGTCTGACGTTTGTAAAGGTACATGATTATAAAACCACTTTTTAGTGCAATTTTTCTTCAGGTATTAAGGACAGAATGTGCCAAAGGCAATTAACCGTAAATGTCAAAATACTCACATGGACCCACAACCACCCAGTGTGACCCAGAATTTTTACAACTATCTATGTTTATTACGCTCCATCCTCGAGCTGAAGGAAGATGATTAGAAGGGTGGGCACCCAAGAAAGTCTTACACCTCTCCTTTAGAATATCGGTAATTTCTGCTGCGTTCATTTCGCAGATAACAAGTTACGACGTTCGTCAATCTCCAATAATGCGTCCCTTTCTCCAAACACAATAAGTCACGTTTTGAACAAGAGCTTGTGAAAAAAGTAATTCTAGCCTCACTATGCCTTTCTTAAAGAGATAAACGTGAGTCTTGTCATCAGCACAATGGTCGTCTGTGAGGTCAACCTTTGCGTCAAACTTTACGTACGTAATGTTGTTAGAAGTATTATGAAACGGGATCCCTAACCCCGTAAATAACGACATGTAAGTATGGACATACATACTATTCGCAAAATCATAAATTAAAGGTTTCTAGGTCACAGTTTCACCATCGACAGAGAGCATAGAAAAAGAAAGATTGTGATGATCAAAGATTAAACCGACTTGATTGTTATCGCGGTTATGCGTCGTGTCTGACTAATGCGACTGTCATGCATGAATACACATTACCATTAAAGATGTTGTCGATCTGACTGCTACTCACACCAGTGATCACAGTATGTGTCTTGATTTCAGTTTTTCTGTAAGGGTATTTTGAGCTCGAAGTCGCAAGAGCACAGGCGTCTGCAAGTAAATATTATGTTATGGAGTTACTTTATGGATGTGCAGGGAAGCATGTAAGAATTCTACAATAGGAGCGAGACCAGCCATCACACCATTCGCTGTTAAATACAAATGGAACTCGGGTTTATGAGGCACAAATCGGAAGTTGATTTTAGTGTTATTTAAAATAAGTGTAGATAAGTGTAGATAACCAGATCATGATGTATTCTCCTAAAATTCAACGTCTCCACTACTGGCAATATGGGTCACTCACTCGGAAAATGGCATAAAGATAGACGACTATAGCTGCGGATCTTTAGCCTCCTTACCATAACTCATCAATGTTTGTAAATAAGCCTTATAACTGTAGTTGTCGTCGGTACCAGTTGCTAGTTTCCCATTTATGGTAATGTCGACTTGCGTAGTGCCAACTTCCGAGTTGTTGGCTTCCATCAAGTCAACATCGGCTGACTTAGAGACCTTCACCTTCAAATAAAATAATGTCGATAGGTCGACATAATCTTCGGAACTAGGTACTGTAAAGTCCAACACTTGAGTAGATGCGATATTCACGACGGGTCTGTTACTCTACGTATTTAGTCTTCTGAGTAGAAAAAAAATATCTAGAGTGCTAAGCAGACACTCGCACGAAGTGGGGTAAATAAACGCCATCACGAAGAATGACATATGGGAGAACGACACACACTATATATACAACTAGTCCAAGCACGTTTAATGTTAGTCTTTTTTGCGTTTACACCTTTTTTTACATGATGTGTTTTTCTTTCATTTTCTTCCTCTCCCATCGTGGAGTTTAGTAGCAATATCACCAGCTATCCCTCGAGCACTATCTTGCAACCTGTGTATAGTAGCCTTTTTAAAACTTTTAACAACAAGCATGTCACCGTCGATACTAACACCAGTGTCCAGAGCTTTTCGGCCCAAATAACGTATTCCTATCAGGAAGGGGAAGGCTATATGTCCTAGGTTGCATGGAGTCAGAACCATGGCCTCTTTGATTTGTTCAGCCGAAATAAACGGGAATCACCCTCCCGCTTGATTTACGCAGTATTCAGTGTCATCACATCTTCATGATGACAAGCGAGAACGGGGTAGAAGGGCGATAGTGTATTTATACATAATCGCCTCAACGTCGTACTTGACGAAAGTGTAGCACACAAATAACTTGCATAGCTAGCAAATTTGATGGGTCTCCCAGTGTCGTCGTGAAGATATGTATATAAATACCAAATCGAAAACATTTGTAATGGAAAGTAATGAAGTCTTTTAAATTCGACGTTCGTAACTTCTACAGTTTCACCTTGAACGGAGATATTCTCAACAATGAAACTCGATAATCCCCCCACCAACTGCGGCTGAATTATGTTTGCCTATATGTAAACAGATTGCATGGTTGTGTCGGTTTTTTTTCCTTGACAGGAAATGTAGTATGAACGTTGGCCTCTTCCATATCTGGTAGGTTAGGAAACTAGTCAGGACAGAAGCCGAATCTCGCGGCTAGTGTAGGACCTAAATTGAGCCTCAAAAGTATTCATGAACATTGTTATTCAAAGAGAACATATGTGTACATTCGTCATAAGTAACAGGTAAGTCGTCTTTGGCTACGTGTTTCGACTGTTAGCATCATTATATTCTGCACGAAAAGCCTTGATTTCAGCGTTACTTGCGGACATCAAATCGTGCATGCTATCATACTTTTTCTCACCATGAGTACAGGACAAAATATGATTTTGTCACTAGGCTTTAATAAACTTGCAAGTTTAATTTTTTCCTCCTGAGGTAAATCCTTTTGATCTTCAGGCTCCCCTTCTCCCAGTTTCTATATTCCATCAGTAATAACCTGGCTTCATCCTGGTGACTGCATACCACGATTATTCCGCTATTTTGACTGAAAGAATTTAGAAATAAAATCTGCGCCAATGCAACCTTGTAACTGCAGAATCAAGCTGTAGAGATGAAGATAAACAGGTTATGTAAGGTTGTAAAGTATTACCAGGAAACATGTCCATGCTACTGTTAGAAGGTAGGGTAAGCAGTATTTCGTCAGCGATCACGTATTAACCAGATCCGTGACCCAACTATTAAAGGACGGAGTATAATTGAGCCACTTAACGAAGTACTCAGTTCGACCCACACGTTTCCTGGTTTTAAGTACACTTTCTCCTTTGTAGGTCTCGGGGGGCACCACTTGCAGTAGAATGTACCCACTGTATCACATCCGTAGTAATCGTGCACTTTATAGGTAGAGATCGGATGTATTTTGTTTTTTTGTTATCGTACATTATTTCGTCAGTCCAATTTGGTTCGTACCCTTTACGAAAACATGTTTCTTCTTGCTCATCCTCACGGCATCGCCTACCGAAAAACCGTCAAATTCACATATCTGTACAAATTCACAAACACTTGCCCTTTATTCCGGTCGTCGAGGTTTGAGCTCATTTTAATACTTCTGTGATTTGAGTTGTTGTAGGCCGAAACGAATGAAGGTAGTATGTCGATGTATCGTTTTGTGTTCTTCGTGTGCGTGTAACGCTACATCACGGACCTTAAGTTTCTAAATTATCTTTTGGCCACGCTAGCTTTTATATCTTCATTTTCAGTATTGTACTGATAATTCCGTACTCTTGCATAACCTTTTGTACGTGGGAATTCTGGAACTCTGTACATTTATCGCTAAATAAATGTCTTACTTTAGGCATTTTACTGAAGACTCCCTTTCATGCTGTAGAAATTCTAATTCTGTCCTTGCGTTTTAAAGGTACAACTTCGACACGTTTTGTAAACATATCGATAACAGCCAACAGTCAATTCACGCCATCATTGAACTCTGCTAAATTCGATACGTCGGCTAAATCAGCCGATACCACGTCGTAAGGTCCACTGGTACATATTATACAGGGTGTCCCAAAAGTCCCAGTCCAGCCTCATAACTTTTTAAGGGGTTGAAAGAAACTAGTGAAACTGGCAATGTAAGTTTGGTTAAATGATAATCTACCTTTTTGTACAACCGGCATTACGCCTGCCCCCCTTAGGGGAGCCCCAGGGGCCCCAACTCAAATATTTCCAATGGAATGGGGGGGG
>JAHWFP010015196.1:0-14447 GCA_023313725.1 Lithobius niger | reverse complement strand
GAAAATAATATAGGCTCACGACCATCATACATTTTCAGAAATCGTAAAGTAGCTATAGTTTCATCCATTTATAAGTGAGACTTTCGAAAGCAGAACCGTATCGTCCTCTTGATCAGCTGTGCCTGTGCTGCTATCTGTTATCACAATTTTAAATTAAATTGACATTAAGGTTTGCTACACTTTTCTTATTGTTAACGTTGAATTATCAGGATACTGCTTGAGAGTGCAACTAAATTTTGTGTAGAAAGTCATGAATCACTATCTACTGACGAATTCCATGGAAAATCATAAATTTATATTTTTTGATAGGTGGCATCATCTATAAACCAATAACAAGAAGTCTGCATATCAATAATATTGTGGATGGATCGTTTGATTATTTGAATATAGGGGTTTCTATACCAGCCGACAATTGAATCTTCAAAACGGTACATGAATTTAAATGATGCAAAAATTAAAACGATAGTAGGAAATGACTTGATGTAAAATGGTGGTCAGAAATTACGTAAGAGGTCACAAGACTTAAAATGGTGGTCGGAAATGACATCTGAGATCATGTTACTTAAAAAGCGTATGTTTGTGGCATCACAGGTCATATTATGAATTGATTGCTACTGTCTAATTCGTCAGAGGTCATGTGACGAAATTGTTTGGACCCCTACTGGATGTGACGACATACACCGGAAAAGACGTCACATTCAGAAAACATCGTTATGGTTGGAAGTTGCTTATGATACTGGACGTACCGACATAGTTCTTGCGTGGTGCATTCTGTGGCTGTTTTTGGCATGTAAACTTCCTACAACTAAGCTGAGTAGTGTTTGCATCAACTAACTGTACTGTCATCATTTGGAGCAGGTTTTATTTTACAAAAGCAGTTTCCATTAAAGTTTATTTTCTTGGACCTCATACGGCATCAAAATCGTGGCAAGTTTGTGGGTAATTTTTTAACTAATGCCTCAGAAAAAAACCAAATTGCCACATACGTTTATGTGCTGCCACTATGCTCCCTGGCGGCAGCATGTAAAATTACTGCACCACAACATGAAACAAATGATCATCCTTGGTTACACAGTCGATCAGCTTCATTACCTCCCAATTTAGACGCAAAAAAGGTTTGTAACCCAAATAGTTTGCAACTTCCAGTTGTACCAGATAAGACAAGGTAATATTTAGTAAAATTTGTGTTAGAGTAATAAAATGAAAAACACAAACTGTTCTAAATTGCTTGACTGCATCAACGAAAATTATTCCTTATGAAAATGATTAGTTTTCCACTGACCTTTGTCATTTCGTCGTTTTTTACCTCTACTTGATTTAGGACATCTTCGCCCTTTTATGTTCTTACCAGACCTACCAACAATTCTTCTCCTTTCACAATAATACCATTTTCTGACTCCAACTAAAATATTGGAATTTCTTAATCCTCTTATGTCCCATTCACGTTTCCGTTGCAATGCAGATGTTGGGTATTCTGTGAAACCATTAAAATACACAGAAGCGAAAAGATTAGGATGTACTGAAATAAAATGCTTAGGAACTGACCTAGTTCATACAAAATATCCGAGTTACTTTTAAATATTTTTAAATTTTCTAACAACAGATTATAGCAGCTGAGTCGTAAAATTAATTTTCCAATATCATTCCATCAAATTTGGTTCAAATTGTCAGTAGGACAAAAAAAATTGTAAGCCTTGTAAAGTTAGCAACTCTTTTAGGTTCTATCATTGTAATAATAATTATAATAATCTCAATATCTGTGAATATTTTATTCCCTGGATTAGGGTTACCGTCAACCCTAAAAAGTCACAATTTTTCTAACATTTTTCAAGGGGCAAATGCTCGCCTACTCTTCAAGATTGTGCCTAAACTAATGCAGCTATTTCCTTGAAATTGTTTGAGGCTGAACAGGGTACAATATTTATGAAACCAAACTAGGAAGCATGATGCTAAGTTGAAATAGGGCAGAGAATAAAATTCCTGTATTCCCTAAGAGGGGCACATGTTTTTTTTGGGAGGTGAGGGCAAATGATCGTCTACTTGTCAAGTTTGTGCCTAAACATATGCAGCTATCTGTTTGAAATTTTTTGAGGCTGAAAAGGATACTGTGATTATGAAACCAAACTACGATCATGATGCTAAGTTGATATTAAGAACAGAACAAAATTTCTCAAAGCACTGTGGCCAGAACATCGGCAATTATTCATTAAAACCGTGGATCTTTATGTAGTTTTTCATGAAAAGTAATACTTCTCCACTTTGACTGTGTGTTGCTGAATAATCCTAGTTCACAATATACCTGATCATTAAAAAAAATATCAAGTTAAATGGACGTAATGTGATGGCGTTATCTTGACAATTAAAGGCTGTAAAATTTGCATATTTAAAGGTGGGAATGGGTGTGTTGCAAAAAAATTGATTCTTTTTTAACAGATCAAATTTGTAGCACTGGGGAAACATATCTACCAAATTTCATTCCAAATATGCAAGATTAGAATAAAATATGATTAGAATAGAATTTGACCTTCATGGGTTCACGGTAACATTAACTTGAATACTTATTAAGTAGCACACCAAAATCAATTGTCGTAATATTTAAGCCCTATTTTCAAAAACTGCTTTTATCTTCAGGTAAAAAAACTTAAAAACAATCCAACATTAAAAAGAATTTAAAACGTAAAATTCCTTATATTTGGTAAGGTGCCACACAAAATGAGTTCAGTCGGTTGAGTGCGTATCTTGGATCGGTGTCTCATAATATAGCTATTTCATTTCAAGAAACCATTGTAGCAGTGCACTGTATTTTAAAAAGAGAAGGAGTGCAGATAGGACCAAATACTTGCTTTTTTTACAATCTTGTGTTACCATTTCGTAACGGGATAATTTGTAACTTTGTCACACGCATACATGTGATTGAGTAGGGAAGGATTGAAAATCTCTGATACCACACTAAAAGAAAATGGAAAAAATGACAGTGATAAGAGTAATAAAAAAAACTATAAATAAAATCAATAATGTATTAGAGGCGATCAAAAGTACTTAACATGCCTAGTCCCTCTGTGATACTAGGCCACGCCTGAAAGAACCGGCATTTGGTGCCAAAACCACATCCGACGTTAAACCATTCCACACACTCACCAGTCTAGATGAGATAGAGAATTTTCTACAGTTCAGTGTGGCCTTAAGTTGTATCAATTTGAGGGGGAGCTCCCTAGTTACACTGCCAATTCGTATTTCAAAGAAGCGACCATAATATATGTTACATTGAAGATGTAGAACGGAGTGCACAAGCAATAGGTCACATTTTGGTCGTCGTAGCTCCAGCGTTTCAGCCCTTAGGGCATGCAGTCGTTCTGAGTAATTTAAGTTTGAGAGTCCCCTCAGTTGCTTTGTGAATGCGCACTGCACGGATTCGACATTGTCAATGCCCCCACGAGGTGTGGGGACCAGACCTTGGATGTACATTCCAATATCAGCCTGACAAAAACACAAAATGCCCCAAACAGGGTTCTACGATAGCCAGACAAGAGCACCATCGGACCATCGCAGCGCGCTGCTTAGCGACCTTAACTATATGGCAAAAATGGTTTGCCCATGTCAAATCTTTAGCCAGCCAAATTACAAGGCCTTTAATATTGTAAATAGGACATAGTTGCTTTCCCGCAATCAAGTATTTCAGGTGTTTATTTGTTGTTGCAACATGGAAAATATTGCATTCCGTGTTTGCTAGTGGGATCTGTCAATCCGCATACCAGCATGCAACCTGATAATTCATGATTATATTCGTGGCTCTGTGAGCACTTCGAATTACGGTTAACATTAGCTATGGTGAACTATCAGTGTCACGAAAGGAGCTTGGGGTTCGCAGAGGGTAATAATGCTGCGTTTCCAGAGTGACTAGCCATTCAGGTGTCAACCTTGATTATCATCCGGATATTGTATGGAATGAACAGATCAATGTTTACTGCTCTCCGGGCCCCATCCTGATTGGGACGGGCGTGGACCCTGTGCCTTAAAGTCACTGGTATTGGTTGGATGCTGAACCACAGGCTATTTTTTCATTGCGTAAAACTCTGTCCAAACCAAGTTAACAATGAACTGAATATCAAACCCAAGTCTTTTGCAAATTAACGACAATATTGCAAAGTTTCACAATTTTACAGTTTCACAGCTTTTCATTTTTTAAATTTAGCTTTACATTTAAAACTTTCCCGGAGCTCCCAGATATTTGGAAGAACGCTTGCATTGTCCCAATTTTAAGAAGGGGGCTCCCTCTAGCCCCGAGATTTATAGACCAGTTTCACTTACTGTGTGGCATGTAAAGTCAAGGAAGTGATCATACATACCATTTTTAATAACCCTACGAATTATTGGCCACAACCAATTTGGCTTTCTGCTGGGCCGATTTGCGCCACACCAGCTTTTTTGGGTGTTCTATGTCATTGGATGGAAGCGCTGGACATCGAAGTCGTTTATTTTGACTTCAAGAAAGCTTTTGAATTGGTCCAATGCAAGTTATTAGCTAAACTGTGTGGTTGCGGTATACCCGGCCACATCCGAACTGACTTGCTGCCTTCCTTAAAAATCGAGTCCAGCAAGTTAGGGTGGAGCATACTCTCTCCGGTAAGGCCAGAGTCCCAAGCGGCATCCCCCTGGGCTCAGTGGTTGGTCCTATTCTTTTTTTTTGGTCTATGTTAATGACCTTGATAGGCCAAATTCTCCTTTTGATAGGGCAAAATTTGCAGTTGACGTCAAAATCAGAACTGAAAATTTAGCCGGGGTTCCTACCCCTGATCTTATGTCTGATATTCACAGTGTACTCAATTGGTCTAACATGTGGCAGCTGCCCCTGTCTCTTTCGAAGAATAAGTCTATACGTATCGGATCTGTATGCCCAGATTATCGCTAAACGCTTTACGGAAAGTGTCTTCCTTTTGTGGATGAATTTAGGGATTTGGGCATCTGGGACAAGGGCGACCTTAAATCTTCCCTTCATTGTTCAAGGATATATTCCTTAGAGTTTGCTAGATTGGCAGTGGTAACCATTGCTTCACGTCCGGACATGAGCAAACTAAAGTTTGGGCGTTTAAGACCTTTGTACACCCTTTACTTGAGTATGCCACCCCAGTGTGGTCCAGGTATTAGCTAAGGATATTGACCTGGTCGAGTTCGATCAGAGAAGATTTGCCCTGGACTTTGCAATGTTAACCATATCGAACGTCTCTCAAGTGCTGGACTTGAACTTTTGGAATTGCAACGTCTAAGATTTGTTCGTATTTTGACTTATAAGATATTGCGAAACTTTATCTTGATTGAGCTTCCATTTTACGATTTGGCCCCGCGTACCTACTGCATCCGTGGTCACCCCTGGAAATTGGCGACTTGGCGATCGAGACTGGATTGCCTCAAATAATTTTCCGTGGTGCGGGAGGTTCCCGTCTGGGATGCACTTTGTTCCAGGACTATCTGCATGCATTGTATAAGCGGCTTTCAGAAGGAACTAGTGACTGAGAATTTGTCCGTCTTCCTGAAGAGATTTCCTCCCCTCCCCCCCCCCCCCCCCCCCAATTACATTGGTGAAGTGTTAGCGGCTTCTGTCTGCCATCCATCTATGGTGGAGAATTCTCTTTTTTAGTTATATTATTATTGAAGGGATGGATCTTGGGATTGGGTATAATGGCGATGGCTGGTGGAAATTGATGTGAAACAAGTGGTAAAAATGATCAGTCGGTTTGCCTTTTGTTACCGGTGTATGTTTTATGGTTTAGGATTTTTACAGATGTTCAGTAGACTTTTACAAAGATCCTCCTTCCTAATCTTAATGTGCTGGGGATGGAATTGATGAAAGTTAGGGGGCATGACGTTACTTAAGCTGAGAAGACAGGGGAGAAGAGAAATTTGTGAGGAAACAAATTCTAATTAATATTTACCAAATATTGCAGGACGAAAACTATCGGTTGCTTGTTGGTCGAATTGGAAGATTGGAATGGGGATATTTACATAGGGCTTGAGCAGTACAATTGTTTGCCAATGCAATACGTGGCTCTTACAGTGTTAACATTGGAATATCACGTAACAGTGACAATTGTTGTTGGTAGTGTGACAATTACAACATTGTCCTTGGAGGGAAATCAGATTGTTGCGACTCATCTTGGGTACAAGGCTGATTGAGGTAGTGATGTTGGCCGAGTTTTAGCAATAATATTTAGGCGCCAAAATGACTCACAAAATTATTTTTTTAAGATTGAAAATTGGTTTTGGCCAAGCTTTAAGCTACGATGCATTATTTTATTATTATTTAAGAATCATTGACATTGGTACCCGGTACTCCCCCCACTTTTCGCTCCTGTTTGGTGATGTCATCGTGGACAAATGTCTCCCTGGTAGTTCTGACCTTAGTGATGAGGCATTCGTGACCCCAACCATATTCCATTAACCTTCCTCTGCAGCCGAGCCATCGTCTTCGTTGTATACTTTTAAACGGTTAAAATTTTGAATTTTTTAAAATTTTTAGTTATAACACCGGATGGCAGTTAGGTCCTAGCCACTCCGGTTGCGTTTGTAACAAATTATATTATATTATATTATATTATATTATATTATATTATATTACATTATATTACATTATATTATATTATATTATATTATATTATATTATATTATATTTTATAAAACATTGTTTAATGCTTTCCATTCTAGAAGAGAAATCTCGTAGACCAGGTCTTACCCAATGCACAGCTACCTCTTCTTGGATTGGCTACTAATGAAGGCTAATCGCACAATACTACCGCAACACCTCCAACCTTAGTAGGACCTTTAAAGCGAACCTTCTCTTACTTTCCTAGATTTATCTCGATAGTAGCTTGTTTATTTACAATGTATTTTGTGGTGTTCATTATCACACCACAATTCCTGAGTAGCGATTGGCTGGCTGACTACTCCCATTCATATTAGGACTTAAAAGAATCTGAATCTGTGCCCTAATTCTTGAGTAATTCTTAATGCTTAGTATTGTTAATAGTCCTAATAATCTTAAAATTCTCTATGATTCTTAATATTCTTTGTGAAGTTCCCCCGTCAGCTGTATTACCACGCCAAATCTATCACCATCAAGTGAAACGTAAAAGAAGTTGGGTATCGGCCGAGAATCGACCCCTTGACAGATGTGTGGCAGACAAGCATTCTAAAAGTACAACATGCAGCAGAAAGACGCCTACCTTCCCCCAATTTGGAAATAACTCTACGCATTAAGTTATTCAAAGATAATTTGACAGATTTCCGGTCAAAGGGTCGGATATGGAGATTTAGCCCCAAAAGAGCTCCCTTACGTTGTACATGTTACTATAGATTCTGGTGATAACTCCCCGGATATTGGTCAGCTAAGATTGTTTATTTAGCATTAATTGTGGTCTCTGAAAACTGTTCTCCTCAAAGGAGAATTAATTTATGTCAACGTTCTCTAATGCCTTTCACTTTCTCTCTTTACATGCATCTCTGCTTCATATTAGGCTACCCTTCCCTCTCCTAAAAAAAACCACGTTCAATACAGGGTGGGGCAGAAAGGACGGAACACCCTTGTCAATCAAAGATAGTTAATGTTAGGATAATGAAACTTTCATTGGTATGTAGGGAAACGGGGGGCAAACTAACCATGAATCGATCACTTACCTTGACGCATATTTTCAAGGTCATCGTGATGCTAACTATTTAACTACGCTTCGTAGAACTCCAGTTTAAATTAGAAACCTGTAGACATTGGCAAGGCATGGCCATTGCAAAAAATAGAACGAAATTCGGTACGCAAGTTTAGGAGTTACGAAAATTGCAAGCATCATTTTGTTGTGCTGGCCGAGTGGCTTTCATGCCAAACAGTGAGTGTAAAATTAGGTCCAGTGGTCCTCAAAGTACATGAAGCATGCTTGGAAACAAACAGCAACTGACACACTGATGACTCGACACTAGCTCAACACAACCTGCTACATTACACGTATAAACAGAATGGTGCTGCAAACTACAGCGTCTTATGCAAGTTGGCATACTTTAGTCACCGTGGTCGTTTAGAAATGAAAGTAATGTTGTTCGTCCCTCAGGTTGACATTTCTGAATTTGTTTCAGAGCTGATCACGGTTAATGAATTATGCCAATTTGCGTATGCTGCCAATACCAGTACCTACCAATACAATGCATTGTGTACGAAAGATCCTGACAAAATTGTTTGGCAGGAAAGCCACTCAGCAAGAACAACAGAATGATTCTTGTAATGCCCGTAACTCCTAAACTAACGGACCGAATTTCGTTCTGTTTTTTGCATTGGCCATGCCTTGACACTGTCTACAAGTTTAATAGTTAAAAAGTCTACAAGTCTAATAGTTAAAAAGTTAGCATCACGATGACCTTGAAAGTATGCGTCAAGGTCAGTGATCGATTCATGGTTAGTTGGCACCCCGTTCGCCTACATACCAAGCAAAGTTTCATTATCCTACCATTAACCATCTTTGATTGCCAAGGGTGTTCTGTCCTTTCTGACCCACCCTGTATACGACCAGAGTGAACGCCGCACGTTTACTGGTTCCGGGCCTAAACAGCATCATCCTAGCTTGGAGGTATGTGGGCCCTTGTTAGTCATTGGTCCACGGTTGATGCTGCGGCCTGGGCGTGCTTTTTCGATGTTGCATAAAACTTTGAACACGCTACGCTAACAATGAACTGAGGATCAACCCAAAGTCATTTACAAATGTATGACAACAGTTATTGTAATGATCTGTGAAGTTTTACATATCTCCATTGTTAAAACAATGTATGCTATAACTTTTAACAGGGAGAGCTCTTAATCCAATTGTGTGTCGTGTTTTTTTTTGTCTTTGCGTGTATTGTTAACGCGTTAACGGTTAATTGTCAGGTTACCTATGATAACTTTCAGCGGGCTTAATGTTTTGGTTGTTTTTCCCTTTAGCTGTTTGGTGTAACGTTTTGGGGCTGTTGCTTCGGGTTTTGAGGCACCGAGGCCACGTCATTCAATGGCAGGGTTTTCATCTTTGCTCCCTTGATAGGGGTAGAAGTCTTGGCTGGTGTGATGTGCCAGTGGGCGATCGGTTTTTGTAAACTGGCGTGTCATTAACCTAAGCGGGGGGTTGTCCCATGGCTGTGCTTGGGGCCGATGTTCTTGTGATAGACTTTTTCTCGTATGGTTCACATAGTATGATTACGTAGGCGTAAGTACGAAATTGTGTTACGGTGTAAGACTGTATTGCAATCATGTCACGTTTTATTGTGTCATCTCTTTCCGAGTATTGTTCCGAACTTGTATTGATTTTTGGTTGTGTTTTTTTTCCTGTTTCGACCTTCGAGGATGGATGATGCTGTTGTTTTGGGTGCTGGGCAAAACGGCGATGCCGAGGAGGATTCACTATGTATTTGACTATTATTTCTGATAGTCTCACGATGGGAAAAACTGTTGGGCTATGTTAAGTTTGTCTGTGCCGTTTTAAATGTTTCGAGTAAATTCGCACATCCAAGTGTTTTGATCACACGAGTCCTTGAAGATTGTTGCATTGTCTGTATTTCCTTGCCTTTTTTGCCCTGCGCCCTCCGAATGAGTGACTTTCTACTTTTTTTTATCCTTATTACTCGGCGTCTTTTTTCTGTATTATTATCTCGTATGCCGTATGATTCGAAGTTGCGGTATAAAATTTGTATTCAATGTTTTTTTATACGTTTTTCTTCACTTACTGAGCCAAGACCAGCCTGTCTTTCCTGATCGTGTTTGTCATTGGGTATTTGTTCCTTTCCTTGTTACCCTGTTCGATTGTGTCCCGAAATGGCCTATAACTGGTTTGCTCAAGCACAGTCAGCCCCTTTCATTCAATATCTCTCCTCCGCTGGCTACAAAGGGATACTGCATTTGACAGAGTACAATTACGAAGTTTGGTCAATGCAAGTTGAGTGCCTGGCTAGGACTGAAGAGTGGTTACAACCTGTCCTGTTAGGCGCCAGGCCGGTGAACGACGCGGCTGCTGAGGCTATCTGGGACGGTAAAAATGATGCCTGTTTGTCCTTCCTTTTCAAAACCATTTCTCTCAATCTTCTTCTGCAGTTTAGGGGCATTCGTTCGGCCCGAATGATCTGGGATCAGATTGCCACCTCGTATGGGACCAGGTCCCAAGCCATGGTTACTAGCTTGTTTGTCGAACTTACCAAGGTGAAGATAGGACAACAAGAATTGCTGACTGCCAACGTGACGAGGGTCAGGGGCCTCTACAGAAGTTGCATAGCCGCTGAACGCAATGTAGACGAGGCAGAAGTCTGTTTATACCTGCTTCAAGGCATCCCTTTCGCCGATTTGCGGACGATCGTCGAGATTCTGCGTAATACACCTGCCTTGCTGACCCTAGACAACGTCCAGACGTCGCTGCTACAGTCGCACCAGCAGTACCTAAACGACACCTCGCCAGTCTTCAACTTTCCGAGAGCAGCGCCCGCGCCCTCTGGTCTACCGATCTCAACTTCTGGCCAGTCTCTCGTAGCAAGTGTACAAAATGGTCAGCGACCTCAAAAACTTTGTCACGGTTGTGGTTCGGCCACTCATTTGGTTGCCCGCTGTGATCGTCGTCCAGCAATTGATTTCCAGTGCACTTCTTGCGAAAAGTGTGGGGGGCAAGGACATCCGTCTCTTATTTGCCCTACACCTTCTCTACCTCATACTGGACCGTCGCCTCGGTTCCCTCGGCTGCCGAGACCTAGTCTTACTAGACCTCAACCCGTTTCGCCGCCGCAAAATCAGCCTCATGTAGCTTCGTTGGATGCAGTGTCTCATTCCCCTCTTCATGATGAAGATTATTATGCCTATGGACTCTCCCTTGACTCTGAAGAACTCCCCTCTGATAATTTTGTGGTCTCCTCGCTGGACTTAGCGCCTTTGGCAACAGGAGGTGACGGGGGACTTTCTGCTCCCGAACAGTGTCGTCAGCCGACTTCAAATGTAGTTAAGTTCGGTTTGGACTCGTACGCCAGTGAGCACGTCCTACGTTTTTGTGGGAACCATGTGAACCGGGTCAAGTGTCAGGTAGTCCGAGTCAAACTCGCCGCAGATGGTACTTTTGTACAAGGTCGCCTTGTGGGTTCTGTGTCTATAATGGGTGTAAACCAGTACGGACGCCCGTTTGGGGTCCCTATTACGTTAACCGATGTGGTCGAAATTCCCAATGCGACCAATAATCTCATTTCTGCATCTAAATTGTTAGAGTCAGGTTTCAATGGGAATATGAGGCTCAAGGGGATCTATTTTAGGCAACGGTCAAAGCCTTATAGGCTAAGCTTGTTTGCGAACCGAGTCAAACATCTGCACAATGTTTACGCGATCATCCTCCCTAATAATGGATCATCTTGTGCCATTCCCACTTCTTGTAGGCCTGTGTCGCCTAGACAGTCTGAAAATTTGTCTAGAAATTTGATCGCCCATTTGTCTCCTAGTAAGGGTAACTTTGGTCCTGCTAATAGCCCGTGTGACCCGCAGCTAATGGATGGTTCTCCGTGTGACCCAGCTGTGGCTTCTAAGTTGACTGGACCTCTCTTTAATTATCTTGATGTACAAGAGGTGGTCACTATCCCTAAAACTTTGCTGGGAACGCCGGTTCTTGAGTTAGAGGGGGATAATAAAATTACAGATGTCCCTCCTAGAGGGGGGAGCCCGTTCATCAATAGTATAGGTTATTTGCCACCCGGCCTAGGGGCCCTGGCTTTTTCCGCCGAATGTTTCTCGACAGATGGGCCTGAAGTTAAAACTTGCACTGGGGAGGGACCTGAGGTTAGAACCTGCTCTGGCCCTCGTACCAGGGCAAGAGGGGGTTTCTCTCCACCGTGCTGAGTTTATAAGGGGAAGACGGGAACGCCCCTAAATATCATGTTGCTTGTGGGTTAAGCGACTCCCAAAGTCTTGTTGCTCCACCTCCATCTTGGTTAAACATTATTAGTCCTTAGCTGAGGCGTCTGACTTGGGTAGGTGGGAGACATGCCACAGTGTCATTGTAGATGAGCCCATACTCTCCATTATGGTGAAGCTATGCTCTCTAATAATGTCGAGGACTGGAAACTGGCTATGAGACCCGAATTGGATGTTCTTGATGAGTTGGGTGTTTGGCGTTTGGTAGATAGGCCCCCAGGTGTTAAGGTTCTGTCTACTAAGTGGGTATACGCCAAAAAGTACAATAAGGACGGTTACCTCCATAAATATAAGGCTCGACTTGTGGCGTGCGAGTCGCAGGCGCGCCTGGGTTTTGAGTACGATTTAAAATCGAGTCTGGTGGTGAGATTTGATACTTTACGACTGACCATTGCGGTGGCGCAGTCTTACGGGTACTCGCTGAGGACTTTGATGTTCGAAGTGCGTACCTGAATTCCTACTGTTCACATGACGTCTACTTGCATTTGCCGCAAGGCTCTCCGCTGGCTGGGGGCAAGGTTTGTAAGCTGGTGAGATCCCTGTATGGTTTGCCAGACGCAGGAAGGGCATGGTTTGAACACTTGCGGGATTCCTTGCTGTCCTGCGGTATGATGCAGTGTACAATCAATCTGTGTCTCTTCATGTACCGGGAGAACGGCTCCTTTGTCTTTCTGACCTCTCATGTGGACGATTTTTGTGTGCTGGGGAGTGACGTCATTGTCGACGGACTAACGCAGAAGATAGGAAAATATTTTACAATCCTGGAGACCAGCAACAGTCTGTACCTGGGACTACTTTTTGAGCAACACGCTTCCGGAGTGTATGTCTCTCAACACCAATATATAGATAAGGTGGTGGAGAGATACGATTTGCCGGCTGGATAAAAGGTTACTGACTCTCTTGACCTGGACCAGTACCTTGATAAATGTGAAAACTCCCCCTTGGCAGACCCGCTGCAGTATCAGTCAGTGATAGGGTCTTTGATGTACCTTGTCAGTGGGTCACGGCCGAATGTGAGTTTTGCCGTTACCACTCTTGCACGATTTTCGCGGGCACCGAGGGAGGTGCATGTGAAGGCTGCTAAAATAGTGATCCTTTATGTAATCCTCAATGTTTTTAAAACATTAACTACTTTTAGTGCTTTTATTCTGTCAACCTTTATGTAAAGGCAACGAGACATCTTGAACTGTTTTTCCCGGCAGGTATAAAAACTGGTATTGAAACCTGCAGTGATGCCTCGTGGCACGTCACCTTTGATGCTAGGGGTTTCTCTGGGCATGCCCTTAAGGCCTTTGGTTCCTTGATTCTGTGGAAAACATCCAAGCAGAGGATGGTTACCCTCAGTTCAGCTGAGGCCGAGATAATTGCTATGGTTGAGTGTGTGAGAGATGTGAGCTGGGTGGTGGACCTCTTACAGGAGTTTCATGTTTTTCCATGGGGTCTGCCCGTGACGGTTGAGGCCGACAGCCAATCCGCCATGGCGTTAGTGAACAATTTGATATGCACCGCTCGGTCCAAACACTATGCCCGCAAAATGTGAGGGATATGGTGGTCACCGGTGTCGTAGTGCTGTCTTATACTCCAGGGGACAAGTTACCGGCTGACGTCCTTACAAAGACCTGTTCTTTGAAATGCCTGGAGACGTTTCGGAGCTGGTTCTGCTTATAAGATGGTGGGATTGTAGTGTAGGGTCATCCCTGGGTGACCGATTTGGCAGGGGATACTTTAGGAGGAGTTGATTAAGTGGAGTGTGTTGTGCCCCATCGTTGTAAGTGTTGAGCGTTGATTAGTGCTCGAGTTTTTTTTTCCATTGGGACTGTATTTATTCACCCTTTAATTTGTTTATTAACCATTTAACTTTAGTGGTCCTGTATTTTTGGGGACTATTGATGTGTAGTGTGTCCCCATGATTCGACGTTTCGTGTCTGGGATCAATAACTCTTCTAACCAATGTTCAGTCACTACTAACGGTGTATAAGAATTAACAGTGTTTTTTTCTTTCGTGGTGTTTAAAGTGTTTTTTTTCCAGGTTTTTTTATAGTAATTGGAGTGCGAATATTTTTGCTCTGGATAGCACATTTTGCAGAACGGATAAGGGGCCTGTGCCTTGTAAGGCATTGGTCTCAGGTGAATGCTGCATCCTCGGGCACAGTATTTCAATGCACTGAAGATCAATAAAAGTCACTTTCAAACTTAGGACAATAGTGATTTTAACACCCTTTAAAGTTTAACGTATTTCCATTGTTAAAGCAGCGTACAACTTTTAAAATGGAAAAGCTCATAAACTTGTTACCCGAACGCCTATCTAACACTTTTATTCCAACCTGTAACCCTAGCTGATACTAGAACTTATCAGCTCTCTCTTAGCACGGTCCTACCGAACTTCCCTAGATTAAACTCGAAATTAGCTTGCGTATTTAGGATGTAAATTGTACTGTTAATTATCACACCAGAATTGCTGCGCAGCAATTGGAGAGCATACAACCTAATGCGTAATAGATGTTAAATA
>JAHWFP010015179.1:0-14215 GCA_023313725.1 Lithobius niger | reverse complement strand
CCACTGCGGATTTCAATAAGAATTATCGAGATTTCCACTGCGGATTTCAATAAGAATTATCGAGATTTCCACTGCAAACAAACGAAAAAACTATGATCTTAGTTTCATAGACTAGGACTTCCCCCTTCACCCCCCGTATATGGATGGTTTTATAGAGCATTGTAGTGATTTCCCGTTTGCATGAAAATGCTGTGACGTCACTCCATCTGCCAATTATTGTTGAACGTCCTTACAAATTAAATACCACCGGTTACCAGTCGTCGCCCACCGCCCAGTCGCCCAAGCTTCAGAGATTTCCACTACGGACGTCATTAGAATAAAGATTATCCAGATTCCCAGTGCGGTTTTCAATAAAATAAGAATTATCGCGATTCCCAATGCGGATAACCCCAAAAAAACAAAAAACTATGATCCGTGTTATATCAAGAACTTATAGGATTAGGGAGGATAATTTGTAACTCTAAAAAGTCCCTATTGAAACGCGTTACATTCATTCCTATTAGTTCCGTCCGAGTTTTCAGAGGGCGCCACACGTTCCATCTTGTAATTTTTGCTCATTTTCAGCCCAAATCACTAAAGTATACTATACTACTGTACAACTAAGCTAAACTAAATAATAATTAAATACAAGCTAGTTTCGTTTAGTTTAGTTTAATTTTAGGCTGAAAACTTGAGTAGAAGTTCCCACATAAAATTCATGGCGCCGTCTATAAACTTAGACGGAACTAATAGGAATGAATGTAAGACATTTCAGTAGTAAGTCTCAGTCACAAATTCTCCTCCTCAGCCCTACAAATTCTTGGTTATATACATTGAAAATACCCCAAGTCGTCGGAATCGAGTTACTCTTGATTTTTTGGAACCTTCAGGGTGTGAAACTTCAACACGGAAATAATCGATTTCACAAAAATCCATTCCCAATAATTCGTTTTAGGTGCGGCATTTCTGGGGTCAACCACCAACAAAATCAAAATGGTATACTGGTTAAATAGAACTCCTAAAGAAAACAGAAATTATAGTGTCAGCGGCCTATCTTGAGTTCGCTGCAGAAGGAAGACGTAGTCGCTCGTAAAATACTTGCAGGACTCAAGATACGCCGCGCACACAATAGCTGCTGGCTCCATTGGGTTTCCAATTTTATAATTCATGAGAAACCGAATAAATAAACAAGAGATTCGTTGTAATTCATTCAGCCAGAAACCAGTTGGAAATAAATAATAAATAACATTTGGAGGGCAAAAACAGAAG
Organism: Lithobius niger; assembly: GCA_023313725.1. Taxonomy (NCBI): domain Eukaryota; kingdom Metazoa; phylum Arthropoda; class Chilopoda; order Lithobiomorpha; family Lithobiidae; genus Lithobius; species Lithobius niger. Next base: position 12,967 of record JAHWFP010015179.1, on the reverse strand, counting down.
TTCTGGGAATCTGGTTGTTTTCCATGCAGTCATAATATTGACACACCCCATACAAACCACAAGAGCAGATAGATACCCGCGTGTGGATTGGGACTACACGAAAACGCAAAACAAACCAAAAAAAAAAAAAAACAATGAGGAAAAATATTCCCAACTCCAACATTCAAAAACCGAGTTTTCACAGGGCGCCACGTGTTCCATCTGGCAAGTTTTGCTCATTTTTCATCCCAAATCTAAAGTAAACTAAATTACAACTAAGGTAAGCTAAATAATAACTAAATACAAGCTAGTTTCGTTTAGTTGGTTTAATTTTAGGCTGAAAAACCGAGTAGAAATTCCCACATAAAACTCGTGGCGCCATCTATAAACTTAGACTAAACTAATAGGAATGAATCTAAAACGTTTCAGTAGGGGGCTCTCGTTCACAAATTATCCTTCCCAACCATATATACATTGTTGATATAAGTAATAGTTATACCACCACTGGCGAACTGTATCGGATTTATCATCCGATGGGCGATATCCCGCACACGGCCAATCCGTGAGAACTACGTCAAGAAATGACGTCGAGGCTCGAATGCCGAGAAGTCATCGAGACGTATTTCAACCAGCTTTTTAGTTGAATCACGTAGTTCAAGCACGGTCGGTTAATATTCGGTTAAAATAAAAACCAAAATTTTGGGGAAAATGGAAAGTTTCCCTTCATAGCCGTGTTGTTTACGTAAACGTTGTGTCGTTTTACGTTTGCATAAATTTGTGTTGATGCAGTCAAGTTTGTGGCCGATACTATTTGAGCGAGAAGTATTTTGTGTGTTGAGGGTGGGATTTTCTTTATAGACACTCCATTGAATAAAAAAGCGTTTTTCCTGCTCTTTAGTAGGAGAAATCTTTTTTTTTATTCAATGGAGTGTTATCTGTTATCTTGTTGCACATAACGGAAACTTCGTCATGTAAAAAATACTTCGTTCAAATCACAGCCACGTCATCTGACATTACCGCACTCCGTATCACCACACTTCAGTAACACTTTAGTGTGAATATATGAATATCACGCACTAAAGAGTGTACTGATATGGTATATATCGCTGATAGTTTTTAGCATTTCGAAAGTTAGAGACCGTGTCGTGCGATAACTTTATGCATAAAATAATATGGAATTACAAAGATAGAAAGAAATAATAACGAATAATCCAAAGAAAACAGAACAGCACCGTCATACTTTGCCGAAAAAAACGGGAATGTATACTTTTTTTAGACACGAGACAAAAATTTTAATTTATATAAAGTTAACACGAGATGTTGAACACATCTGCTAATTCAGTTGGGTTTAGACCAAGCAACCCCTTGAACAAATGATTTTGTGGGCAAGGAATTATAAAACTTACTACCCAGGTGCATAGTAACTGCATTTGTGAGGTCTTTCGTCATCAACTATAGGTTGTGCAACGCATATTGAACAGGATTCATTCCTAGTACTGCAATCAATAACTTGGGGGAAGTTGTGAAGTTGGCATCGTTTTCTACGAAAATTAATTCAAAGTCTGTAGACGTACAAATGGCGGATAGGCAGAATATTTAGCTGTTGAAAGTTAGGAAAACAATGGTTACAACGTTTCTTGAGCATAAATCGTTCGATTTGCAGTTTAGTTACAGGATCAACATTGTTAGCTACAACTACGACTACCGTTTCAACTTTAGGTAAAGTACTCTGACGTACTCTGAAGTATGAAATTAGAGTATGACCTACTCTAACATGCTCAAACTGAATCAATTCACTCAGTGCTCTTAACTGATTCACTTCACTTCCGTGAAGTGACCAAATCCCGAGCTTCACTCACCTCCTTTAATTTTGTAGTTAATATACTGAAATAAAAATATGATTTTCCTATGCTCGACCCGGCATTATAGCCTTCCTACATTTGTAGAAAATCAGTTAATTTGTGGCGCGTGAGATCTTTACATAAAAAACAACCTCTCCTGGCTAGGAGAGATGAACCACAAGAGCATCAATATTCCAAAAAGGTATTTAATTTTCGGGAAAATTTGTATTCCTTGGTCACAATAATTTTCCCATATTATGTACAACAAAACATGATAAGAGAGGCAGCAACTATTTCTAGTGTGCCATCTTGGAGAAAAAGCCCCAAAGATGGCGTTTTTTGGGGGTTTTCTTCAAGATGGCGGACTGAAAACAGTTGCTGCCTCTCTTATCATGTTTTAATTGTATATAATATGGGTAAATGATTGTGACCAAGGGAAACAAATTTTCCCGAAAATTAAATACCGTTTTGGAATATTGAAGCTCTTGATGCTCCACCCTGTCAGGAGAGGTTTTTTAAATTAAAAAAATGCATTTATAAACCAACGGATTTGCTGACTGAGCTATCGTCACATGAAAGTCAGGAACTTTAAAATTCCTTATGAGGACACGTATTTTGCACAGGATTGCAACCAAAATGCTGAAATAATTTCCCAGAGTTTTCCAGGTTTTCCAGAGCAGTTGACGTCAATTTCCAGCGAGTTCACCGTAATTTTCGGAAGGATTTTTTCCCCGCACATTTTATAAGTTTTGCTCGTTATAGGGCTCACATCATGCACGAAAGTAATGAGCCCCATTTATTGAACTTACAGGTGTAATTACAATAACAGCAGAATAACATTTTTAATGCAGATTGTTAACACAATTAAATTTTTATGGACTTTTAGGCTTATTCATAACCTTTATTAATTTTTTTTTACGAGCTTTCTAGTTTTTTTTGTGAAAAACTGGAGAATTATAAATATAAATAATAAATAAATAACAATTTTCCTCATTAATGGCAGGGATGCCAGAAGGGCAAGCCACTTAGACTGGACCCGTACAATTTTTTCTTTATTCATTCCTTATTCTCTATTTTAAAAATTCTGGTCGTTTAAAAAAAAAACCCCGTAGACTTAACTTACCAAGGATGGACCTGAAATGTCAGGGGAACGAGCCCTGGTCACTGCGTCAGGAAGAAGAGAGTTCCACACAGATGTACCGCGAAGCGAAAATAAGTGTTTTCTGCAGTCGCAATTAGCCGATTGTACTGCCAGTTTAAATGAATGTCCGTGAGTAGTCAGGCACGGAGCAGGGTCGAAGAAGGGAAGATCTACATTAAAAAAACTCCGAATGATTTTAAACGTCAAATACAGGTCTGCGTAGAATTCCTGAGATTTCCCTGAGTTTCAAACGTAGTTTAAATTGTGAAGAGGTTTATAACGCTTACACCAACTAGGAAGTTTCAGACCCTTTCCGAACTGCGAAATTTAGAGGATTCAATACAGTTTGGCAACTAAGTCGTCCGACTTCAACAGGCACTGGGTGAGTAGCACACTACATCAACATCACAAAGGTTTTGAAAAAAACGTGCTGTGGGCCCAACTGGCAGTTATGTTGACAGTGGCTCCCTCTCTTCTCCTTCTTTTGGTGGTGGTGGAGGGACGAAAGATTTCCACTTTTAAGTGAAACCAGAGGTGAGCTCTGGCGTGGTAATATTGGAGATTTCTTTATGTTCGCGTTCTTGGATATTAAGCAGTTCCTCATGGGTGTTGCTGAGATACTGAATTGCAAAACATTCGAGGGCAAGTCAGTGTGGCTGGAAGTGTGTGTTTGATTTAAGCCATCTCGAGCCCATTGGCTTTTTGTCCCGTTTAATTTGATTTAAGTAGCATTTTTGTCCTCCACCACCACCAAAAGAAGGAGAAGAGAGGGAGTCACTGTCAACATACTGGCAGTTGGAACGACAGCGCTTTTTCGAAACCTCTGTGATGTTAATGTAGTGTGCTACTCACCCAGGGCCTGATGAAGACGGAAGACTTAGTTGTCAAACTATACTGAATCCGCCGAAAATTCGCAGTTCAGAAAGAGTCTGAAACTTCGTATAATAGTTGGTATAAGCGTTATAAACATCTTCGCAATTCGTAATTGACTTACGAATTGAAGTAAAATGAGCCTGTCGGCATTCAGAGTAGTATAATTTCCTTTAGTTTACCAGGTTTTCCATAGAAGTTGAGGTCAGTTTCCAGGGTTTTTACTAAAATTTCAGGATGGGAATTTTTCAATGAATTTTTACCAGTTTCATTTGATTTTAGGGCTCACTTAGTGCAAAATAGTAACCCGATCCCGATTTACTGAACTTTTAGGTGTCAACATAAAAGTACAAGGATAAATTTTATTTTACCACATGTCTTAATGAAATATGTTTAATGCACTTAGGACTAGGCCTAAAAATGTAGCTTTGTTTTTTTCCCTGAGTTTTCCATTTTTTGGGTGACAAATCGAAGAATTCTCTGAGCAAGGCTCCCAACGAACTTCAATAGATAAAAAATAGGAAACACAGGAATTTTTTTTGTTAAGAATAAGCGCTTTGTAGGAAAATCAAACAAAATTTATAGGAGGTTTATAGGAATGATTAGCCTGGATGCAGTGGGAGAATGTCCTATTGTAGTACAGGACAACAATTTTTTTTGGGGTTGTCGTGCCAGTAAAACAAGAAAACAAAAATCACTTGTGAATACATAAGACTTTGGCGATTTCGAGAAACCTGGTGCACATCGCGAAATGTTACATAGTTCCGGATGGACCCTAGCTTGTACGGACACCAGGTTTGTTAAGGGGTAGGGAGAGTGAGGCTCAATGGCGCGTCCACAGCTAGGTCATTAGTGCCAACCTCAGTCACAGTACATTGGTACCTATTTTACTTGGTCGTGATCGGCTGCTCGAACAAGCCACGTTTCGTTTTCCGACCATGTTACAGTACCACGGGAGGGAAAGATTCATGTTCTTCTTTTAGGATATAAATAATTAGTGTCGCAAGGAAACACACCACAAACAGGTCAATATTTTATTCGGAACAAAAAATATAGGAAATATAGGGAGCATTTCACGATTTATAGGAGCTTTATAGAAATCCTATTAAAAAATAGGAAATACACGAGGACTGGGAGCTCTGCCTGAGTTTCAAATGTAGTTCAAATTTCCTGAGTTTTCCAGATTTTCCAGGTTGGTGGGAACCCCGTTGCTGGAAAAAAATTCGCCGCGTTAGTGCTGCAATTCGTCAAACTTTGGAACAGGGCCCTAACACTTCATGTTCTTTACGGCACTCTTTACAGGTAAGTTTCTGAGGGAAGTTGTAAAGCCAAGTATTCCCTGAATAACCGAGCAATCAGTGTAAATCTAATTTTTACCATCTATGGTAGAGCTTCTTCAATCTTTAGTTTTCATTTTCAACTATTTTCTAAACACACCTTATAACAGCTTCCCTCCCCCCCACCCCCCGCAGCACATACCCCCCCCCCCCCCATCTCCAGAATGCTTCCATTACCACTGACGTCAATCCCCTTACGCCATTTCATTCCAAAAAAAAAGTTTAAAAAAAAATAGAAGAGGTTGGTTCAAGTTTGCGCATAAATTTCCGTCAGACGTAACAAACGCATACCCCCCTTAACGATCTTGTCTAGAAAAATCCTAGACATGAAAACTAACACAACTCAGCGCTGCCCTTGTCCCGTGTTTTATTTTTTTATTATTATTTTTTTTTCATTTTTTATTTTATTTGTCATTATTTTTTTTTTTTCACCGGTCCGTCCCACTTGGCGCTCTACTCAACATGCAAATTGGAGGACAAGCGTCTCGACATCTTGGGCCAAAAAATGGTCTCCCTTTATGGCCTCCGGCAAGGAGGAGAAGGCGATAAAGAAAGGAAAGGGGGGGGGGGGGGTGGATGCGGGGAGGGGGTAAAGTTGAAAATAGGGGGATAGAAAGATGGAGAATGTGAGGTAGTTGCACCACGCAACACGACTTCGAGTGCCAAACAATTAATAGCTAGCGCCCGCTGCAGCCAGATTCTTGCAATACCTGTAGATATTTCACCAATCGGTCCGAATGGTTTCACATCACTGCTCCGGTGCAAATAGGTCAGCAATTTTGACCACTCTGTTACCGAGGAATAAAACACTCGTCTATCATAACGAACATTTATTTCTATGAGGGGTTTAGCAGCCAGTTGTTTCGCTTTCCTGTATGTATTTGTGGTTTTTACTTCCCCATTTAGAAAGATTGAACAGAGTTTTAGCCCAACAAGAGGTTGAGGCAGCTGGAAGTCGGACTGGGCCGGGAGTCCGTCTCTAAGAGCGCCCATCTCTCCATGTGGCGCAGTGGAAACCTGGGCCATTTCACTGTGACTGAGGTTGGTGCTAATGACCTAGCCTTCGACACGCCTTAAACCTTGACCCCCCCCTCCCCCATTTCTAAAAGGCAGATGTGCCATAAAGCATCATCCCACCCCACCCTTGACTAGCAGCTCCCTACACTTTTTTGTGTCAGTCAACAAAGAGGCAAGATTTAACTATAGTGTCCGCGGCCTATCTTGAGTTCTCCTCAAAACGAACACAGATAATCGATTGTACGTTTTCAGTAAGAGTGCCTTGTTGATATCCAAGATGGTTACAAAAACAATGGCGGCCATCGATTAAAGCCACCCCATCCAGGAAGACGTAGCCGCTCATAAAATACTTGCAGGATTCTAGATACACCGCGCAAACAATAAAAGGAAAGTTACGTGAAACTAAAATTGTAACATCGCATCTCCGGAATAGATTCGATACTTTCAGAAAATAGATGCTGTAAAACAAAATCCAAGCGTCAAAGTATTACAGTTCTTTCTAAACCACCAAGCAAAACTCGTAAAAACTCTTTTTTTTTTCCTGAAGACACTTTGGTTCACACCACGCGTTGCTACATCAACTATCAGTACCTTCCAGAACTACAATCAGAACTCGGAAAACTCAATGGAGCTTACCAAAGAGCGGAAATGATTGAAATCACAAAAACTGAAATACACGTCGTTCAAGTTAAAATAGCAAAAATCTAAGACGAAATAAAAACGTTGCAAATACTAAATTCAATGTTAAGCAAGCCGAATAAGTCTTACACCATACAGTACTGAATGTTTTACCATGTACAGCGTTATTTCAAATAAATATTTTTCGGTAAAATTTGTGTGTTTAAGCCTCATGGTGGTGGACTTGCTGCTTTCGTTGAATGTGGATAACGGAAATAAATTTCTTCACAACACTCCACTGTTTTTAGAAAGAATTTTTTTTTCCTTCCATAAAGTCCATTTACTCCTGAGTGAATGGGTTGTAAGGGAAAAATAGCAAAGTGTCTCTTCGTCGTATTTTCACAGATTTAGAAAAAAAATAAGACCTAATGAAACGGCAGACCTCAGTTTATCTTTGTTTTTAGGTCTTTTCCGCCCCAAACTGAGAAACCTACGCCCAGGTTGCCTGTGTTGAACAGACAGCCGCATGCAGGCGAAACCGCGTAAGTAAATACAACAATTCGAACAATTTTTAAAAAAGGAGACTTAAAAATTTAAAAAATTTTAAAAGAAAAGAGAAAGAGCTGAGTGACCTCTTCGTGCTGAAAGAACAAGAAGAAGTGGCGACTATTGAGTGCGGTCAGGGTTTTGTTCTGTTTCCCCTGGTGGTGCGTGTGTCAAACATATTATTTCTATGGTACTGTACTGTTTGACATGCACTGAAGTGTGGTACTGTTTGACACACTCACCACCAGGGGAAAATTAGTAACACCCTGAATGCACTCAATAGAGCAGTGACACAACGTAGAATTATTGTATATAACTCTATGCTGGAGCCTTAATGGGTTAGCTGCAAGGGGCACTGCAGAGAGAAACAGAAGGGCGTCATACTGAAGCCGATGCTGTGAAGAGTCATTTCTTAGACCTAAGACGCACGATTTTTGTTGTTGGAGAAAACAACGTTATTTTAAGCCTAAGAAATCCGCTCTTCCGTTGTTTTCCCCTCCATTTTTATGTAGTGCACCTTGTAGTTATGCCCTCCAAAACCCATACTGATGCCAATATGGCGGCACATGTCACTGCTCTATAGTCGTCACTTCTTCTTGTGCTTTCCGCATAAAAAGGTCACTCTCCTCTTCCTCTCTTTAAATTTTTTTAATTCTCTATTTGCAAAATTGTTCGAATTGTTGACTTAGGCAGTGTTGCCTGCATTCAGCTGTCTGTTTGCACCTTTATGCAATTTTAAGTGTAATGTTTTTTTTTATTCTCTTGAAAATGAGTTGGAGGGTCCGCTCGAAACGTTGGCTTGTGTTGACCATTCTGCACTTCCGGCTTCCGTTTTCAACAGACTTCGTTCCAGTGCATACATTTTTCCTAACCCAGATAGCCTACTCAGAAGCACAACGACTTACCCAAGCAAACAAATTTTAAATCAAGGCCAGCGCCTGTTGGAATGGTGTGCTAACTAGGGAACGATGGGAGCGGCCAAGAGACAGAGCACGCTCTCTCACGTTCTTAAGGTTCACAAAAGAAGGGCCAAAAATTATTTTCGTGTAGATACTGGATTTTGCGCGGGTTCCTCTTCCTAGAAAACCTGCTTCCATGCAACGGAACCAATAGGAGAAGTTTAGAAGTGCGAGTGGCAGATATTTATTTTGAATAAACCGAGGGTATTTTGAGGGATGCAAGGAAGCAAACACAGACACGGGGGGGGGGGCCCCCCCGCCCGCAGGTGGCAGCGAGCCACGGCAACGAACGAACGAACGCTAGAGGCAAAATCGTTAGCTCCCACTTGCGCCGTTTGATCGATCAAGATTGTGGGTTATGCCCAAACAGAGCTGCCGTTGAATTATTTGAGAACCCTATTTGTATTTGAAGAAAGGAATTGTTTGTTGTGTTTTCATACGTGCCATGCAAATACGATGGCATGTGCATGCCAGTGCATGTGTCTTGTGTGTGTGTGAGACATTATTGAAGCGATATACATCCCAGCGCCTTTTTTCTCGATCCTCCACATCAAGTACGGCCCCAAAGGTCTATTTACTTACCGTTAGTCAATCCCTTGCTAAAAAACCGTTTTAAAATGTGGCGTCTAGGAGATTTTTTGTTGAATACTGTTAACTATATTTAAGAACGACCCGTAACTATATTATCCATTGCGCGCGTACAATAATCATGACGTTTCATCTCTGTGTGTACACTTAACTAATTTTCCAATAATTACCATGAGATCTAAAATCCAATAGACTAATGCGGTAAAAATTAAAATTAATTATTCCAATAGATCGTCGAAGCAAAATTATAAGACACTAGCCTAGAAAATTATAAGTTGTGATTTTAAAATACGAGAATCATTCCGGTTTGTGACGACACAATCGTTGACTTGATTCTGTCTCGTGTACTCTTCCCAAAGCCAACCGAGACAGCAGCTATGCGAGGAACGCAGCTACCACCCCAGCCGACCTTGGCGCTGTAATTGCTCGGATGACGATCTGCGCGTAGCTGTAATTTGGCACGCGCTATGCTATAAGGCAGGCCGGGTGTCCCTTTAAAGGCGGTCGTGCGACTAGTCAAAACACGTCACTAAAATACGACGTCTCGGAATGGGGTCACATACCGTTGTCAAGCAAAAAGAAATAAAAAAAAGTGTTATGGAAGCAGAAATAAAATATTCATTGCACAGCCATGAATGGGCGTGCAGTGGCGCTGTGGGAAGAATCACGACCAAAAAAAAAACAACAAGGAAACACCTGTGAAGCACGTCGCGAAGTCTGCACAGGCACACGTGCCAAGCATGGGGTACTGGTCATTTTTTATCCACACGTCTATCCACCAAACATTGTACACCAATCCATTTCGTAATAAATTTCTGCGTTGCTGTTACTGTTTGTGCACGCAGTCTCGGCGTGTTTTAAATACACAAACTGTAGTGGTGTTGTTCATTTGTTCGCTGAATAAAATAATGTTAAGAATAAACACTTTTTTTTAATAAGTAACAATAATATTAGTAGTAATTTACAGGTTTTTAAAATTGGTTTCGTTTTTTTTTTACTTTGCTTTCGTTTTCTTTCACTTTGGTTTCGTTATGTTTCGAATTGCTTTAGATTCTTTGCCTTTGTGTTTAGTTTCTTTTCGTTTTGGTTTACTTTCTTTTCGTTTTGGTTTAGTTTCTTTTCGTTTTGCTTTCGTTTCTTTTCACTTTGCTTTAGTTGCGAGATAATTTTACCAATCTGATAGTTGAAGCAAATTAAACGGAGAATACTAAATGTAATTTATAGTAAATAAATTAAGATGTAGGTTTAAAAACGTATTAAATTATTGATTTACTGTATACAGTAATATCAGTAATAACCATAAATGGCTACTGCTAAAATTAAGTTGAACGACATATTTAAAAAGCAATGTGGTGAGAATCATCAGTATATTTTCCGTCGGTAATGTGTTCCGAACACTTAATTTATTTTTCTTTTATTTATTTGTAATAATTCAAGAATTTCTGTCACGACGCTCCAAGGAAACAACTGAAAACGAAACTAAAGGCCCGGTACTGTCGTGCAGGGAAGCTCCATTCCAGCCGCGATGTAGGGTAGGTAACGGGAAAATACGGGGCCACACACAAATTACATCACTCAAATTTCGTCCTTTTTGAAATACCTCCCTTCAGTCACACTATCCATAACCTTTGCAACCCCGACCCGTGGAAAATATCGTCGACCCCCCCCCCCTCCTCCAATTCCTTACCGCAAGGAGAAAGCAGTGTGGGAAAATTATAAATGTGGTAGTGAAATTAGTCAGATTTAGCACTAAAATTTCTGAAGACCGTTCCTGTAAAGTCAATACCCCAAAACAAAAATTGTTAAGGATTCCCGCCAAGCTTTTCGGCCGTGTGAAGTCGTGATATCAAACGCAAGCTAATAATAATAATAATAATAATAATATAATAATATTTGGTTTGTCACTCCCAATATAGTGTGAAGGGAAACGGCAGGACCAAGGTCTCTGACGCCGGTCCCACAAACAGTTCTCTAGGGGGATGGAGGTGATGTGGGCAGACAAAACTCTGGTCTCCTTAAAAACGGTCTTAGGTCGAACTCGTCGAGTCCACGTCTGAACGTCCGAAGGGAGGGAGACTGGACTAATTTAGATGGTAGCGCATTCCACGGGTTGACAATTCTCACCGCAAAAAAAGAAGATCGAACGTCCAGCCGGGTTTTGAGCTTTACCAGTTTAAAACAGTGGCCCCGTGTTTTTTTCACATTCGAGAGTTCAAAGAAGGGGACATCAATTGGGAGAAAACCCCTAATAATCTTAAAAGCCAAAAATAGATCAGCTTTCAGTCGTCGTAGTCTCACCGAGTAATAGATCAAAGGTTAAATGAAATATATGAAAATTGCTTAATGCGCAATTTTCAACTATTTCATTTAACGTATGAAGTATTTATTAGTCGGTGGGATTAGCTTGGTGAAAGAGCTTGCATTTGATTACACGGCCGAAAAGCTTGGCGGGAATCCTTAACAATTTTTGTTTTGGGGTATTGACTTTACAGGAATGGTCTTCAGAAATTTTAGTGCAAAATCTGACTAATTTCACTACCACATTTATAATTTTCCCACACTGCTTTCTCCTTGCGGTAAGGAATTGGAGGAGGGTGGGGGGGGTGGGGTGTCGACGATATTTTCCACGGGTCGGGGTTGCAAAGGTTGTGAATAGTGTGACTGAAGGCAGGTATTTCAAAAAGGACGAAATTTAAGTTATGTAATTTGTGTGCGACCCCGTATTTTCCCGTTACCTACCCTACATCGCGGCTGGAATGAAGCTTCCCTGTACGACAGTACCGGGCCTTTAGTTTCGTTTTCAGTTGTTTTCTTGGAGCGTCATGACAGAAATTCTTGAATTATTACAAATAAATAAAAAAAAAAAAATTAAGTGTTCGGAACACATTACCGGCGGAAAATACAGTGCTGATTCTCACCACATTTCATTTTAAATATGTCGTTCAACTTAATTTTAGCAGTAGCCATTTATGGTTATTACTCATATTACTGTATACAGTAAATCAATAATTTAATACGTTTTTAAACCTACATCTTAATTTATTTACTATAAATTACATTTAGTATTCTCCGTTTAATTTGCTTCAACTATCAGATTGGTAAAATTATCTCGCAACTAAACAAAGTGAAAAGAAACGAAAGCAAAACAAAAAGAAACTAAACCAAAAGGCAAAGAAACTAAAACAATTCGAAACATAACGAAACCTAAGTGAAAGAAAACGAAAGCAAAGTAAAAAATAACGAAACAAATTAAAAAACCTGTGCGATTTTACGCGGCTCAAAGGTCTTTTCGAACGTGAGTGTGCCGCAAAGGTTACAACACAACTGCAAATATTATATCGTATCATGGAAGACACCACATTAATTGAAAGAGAAGCCTTGACCAATAGAAAATCTGCCTGCATTATGTGTTGGCTACATGTACTGCTTTATTACTGTAGACATATTCTACGAAATTTTTTCTGTCAGTGGGTAACCAAAACAAAACTTGTAAATGATTCCCGCCAAGGTTTTTGGCCGTTTGAAGTCGTGATATCAAACGCCAAGAAGTTTCGCCAAGTTAATCCCACCGAGTAATAGTTCGAGGGTTAAATGAAATATTTGAAAATTGCTTACTGTGCAAGTTTCAGTCATTTCATTTAACGTTTGAAGTCTCAGCAGGTGGATTAACTTGGCGAAAGAGCTTGGCGTTTTGGGGTAGATATCACATATTTTTGGTCCAAATTAATAAAATCCAATTTTTCTGTAAGTAAATAAACACAAGCTTTGCCTCAAAGCATTGCCTACCTACTTTCGAATAACCAATAGCATTTAAGAAGCTCAATCATGCGTGTTTTTGAGAGAGGAGATGTTCATTGACGTGCTTTATGTAGTAGTCGCTTTAACTTCCATAGTCCATACTAGTTGTTAAACTTTAATTATTTTCCTAAAATTTTGTTGTGAAGAGTCCACGAATTTTATGTTGTTCGGTATGTTCTCCACACAGGTCTTGGACAAAAGAGACAACAAAACGATTGCTTAATTTTTTTCCTTAAAGTCAACAAAACGATTGGTTAATTCTTTTCCTTAAAG